>VZTU01025273.1:0-29825 GCA_013400835.1 Zapornia atra | reverse complement strand
AATAGGATCAAGCGGAAAAAAAAAAAATTTAAAAATCTGTATGTAGGTAGGGAGCTCAAGATCTCCCTGCCTCCCGCCTCCCCTCCTTCTCCTCCCCTCCCCCGAGACGGGAAGCTCCGGTCCTGCAGAAACGCCTGAAACTGTTTAAACCCAAGGTGAGACTTTTCCGTAGCAAGCTCTACTCCTCCTCCTCGTTTTACGAGTTTCCATGGAAAAGGGCGGGGGAAGGAGGGGTGGGTAGCGGGGAGTTCCTCCTGCTCCCGTCTCGCCGGGTTGTCACATTTAGCACGGGCTTCCGAAAGGGCTTGCGGCGCAGCAGCCGCGTCTCCCCCGCCCGAGCCCACACAAGGCTCCCCTCTCCCTGCGGCGCTTCCCAGACGCCTTCCCCCTTGTCGCAGGGGTGGAAATCCGGAGCCGGTCCCTTCCCCGGGCCGTGCCAGGAGAGCGAGCAGACTCGGCAGCGCGCCCCTCACCGCCGCCTCGCGACGTGGTTCCCCCTGCGCGCCTTTCCCCTCCGCGGCCCCTAGCCGTCCGCGCCACCCCAGGTGCCGCGCAGGAGGAGAATAAGGGGGCGCGCTGGGTGTGGTGCGAACTCCGCGTAGGCACCGCCTGGCGCGGAGGCCGGGCTGCTCCCGCCTGCGCGGAGGTGGGAGGGGAGGACGGCGAGACTCCCTGCGCGCCCCGCGCCGCTCCCGCGTCCCCTGAAGAGCCGCGGCCGTGCTACAGAGAGGTGCCCTCCGCAGTGCGGACCTTGCGCACTGGACAGGCCGGCGCAGACGGAGCTCGTACCGGCTCGAGAACGGGGCGTATTAAATGGGAGTCTAGCACTGGCTACCGTCAGTGTCCTGGAAGCATCCTTGCGTCGTGCTTCCTTAGGTTTTGGGCATCCAGGTTGCGTCCATGTCACAGTAGCGTTGCTCCAAAGTTGGAAGCCGAGGAATGAGTAGCTACCACTGACAGGCTGAGAAGTAACTGCTCCCTGTCCCAGCAGATAAGTTTGCTGTGTCCACAGAAAGCACCGCATGCCAGGCAAGGGCAAAGCCTGAGAAACTTGTGACGGGTTCCTTCTCCCTGTTCCTCAGTGCAAGTTCTGTGACCGACCACCCCAGACACCTGGAACTGACTCCCAAGGGAGTTATCAGATACCCCTTCCTGTCAGCCCATCGGAGTAGCATCAGGGCTGACAACTACCCTCACTTGCACTGCACCATGGTTTCGTGGGCTGTGTTTTGCTGATCCAATGTGAAATCTATTCTTTTATATTTTATGTCCACAAAGGAGATAGTTTATCTTACAGGGTCATTAATTACACGCTTGTGTCATGCATTGGACCTTCCTAACCTGGTTTCATCATTCTGCTCTGTCCTGTTTCACTAGCGCACCCCTTTAGGGAGTAACTGTCCTTTCCTGCACCCATGCGCGTCAACCCCAAAAAGAACCAGCCCCTAACAAGGACACATTTGCCAGCCAAGCTTTAGAAACACTGACTTTGCTGCCTGCTGTACCACCCCAGAAGAGGAAGGCACAACATGCGATCCTCAACACACAAGGAGATTACCGGAGCATCTCTCTGGCTGGGGATTAGCTCCCCCAGCCAGGTAGGCACTGATGTCAGTCCCGGCCTCACCACCACCACCGGCAGAGCAGCAGCAGCCAGCTTTGGGGACAGCTGGCCCTGCAGAGCCCTCGGACCCTTGGGCAGGAACCAAAATCTGCAGTGCTTGGTGGGAAGCGTGCGGAAACCTGGGCATGCAAGCACTGTGACAGATAGCTGTGTGTCAGGGTAAAGGCTGCTTTCTGCTCGCAGTTCAGAGCAGCTATGCGTTATAGTCACTATTTTAAATGTTGCAGCTCTGCAGAAACTATTCCATATTGCTTAGGTGTTAATATTCCCATCAGTTCCATTAGGAAAAACGTTTCCCTGTATTAAGTGAAGTTTTTTTCCCTGTACCCAAATTGGTTGCCTTGGCTTTTATTTTTCTGAATAAACTTTTTCCCCCCATTAACCTGTTACATATTCAATCCAGGTTCTTTCGTGACACAAAATTTTGAAACATGCTAAGCACAAAGTATTTTTTTCTTATCACACATTCATGTCTACCATTCCAAAAAGCTCACAACTCTGATAATCCATCTGACAACACAGTCAATCAAAAATCCATCCTACAGCCGTTTCCAAAGAAACGAACTCATATCCAGGAAGACAGAATGCTTAATCTGGAAGGAAACCAACCAAAGGAACACAAAAACAGCGACAACAAAACCTCCCAGCATTTTCCCTTTTGCTTTCAATTTCCTGGTTTGGGGGGATATTACAGGGACACAGATAACGGTACATGCAGTTGTTTTAAAAGGAGCAGTAGCATTTATTTTATTGTATGTTTAAATCCAGGAATCCAGAGGCTTTTCTGCTCTTCCCCCATACACATATCCCCCCCAAAAAACCAACCAACTTTAAAAAAAGGACAAGTAAGAAAGACAGACACAATCACAGAACTAAAAAAAAACCACATCTGAAACACCTCCTCCTCATTCTTCAGCTATCTGTCTCCCGCTTTGGCCTCCATCTCTGTGTAGTTTTAGGTGGGTGGACACAATGGGCTTATTCACAAACATCAAGCTCAGCACATGCCTAAGGCGTTGAAGGCTGAAGACCATGGCTGGTCAGCTCCTTGGGACTGGGGCGCCTGAGGGTTTTTCAGGAGGCTAATACAGTGAAGTTCAGAGGGAGCTGGTTACCTTCCTGCTTTCATCTCCTGATAAACCTGTTCCTTGTCTCTTAGGGTATGTGCAGCACTTTGGAAGCAGCTGAAACTATGTTTAAGGCCTTCCCAATTCCCTAAATGGCCACTCTGCAGGGAAACACGGAAGCTGGAAGTGCGCTGTGGCAAACAGACTGCCTGCAGTCACAGGCAAACAGTCATATATCACAAGTAATCACAAATTACTATATAATCACAAATACACTGAGTAAACTATACAAACTGAACTTCTGAAGTTAAAAGTCCGGTGCTCGTACGAGGGAGCTCACCCATGAAACATGGTTTCTCCTCTCCAATGTCCACTCATGCATCATCAAAGTTGTTCACCCTATGTGCACATACTTTTTTTTTATCCTGCAGATCTCTGTGCTTAATTAACAAGAAGCCCTTCAATGTTTGCTGTTGATTTTTGAAAGCATGCCCCATGCTTTATTCATTACACACTTACTCACATCCCGCTCTGCATACAGCTATTAATTTCCTCGTGGGCTTTTATGGAGCATGTTGCTACAGTATTCATGTGCTTCAAAAATATTAATTAGTTTCATTTCATAATACACCCCTCAGAAGAGAGGATGTTGCGAGGGGATGCAAACACTGTACGTGGGAAGGAGTTACAGATTGCTTGGCTTGGTCTCTCGTAGGCCTGTTGGGACTTGGCACAACAGAAAACCTTGTTTCTTCAAGGCCAGTAGGAAACTGGTTTCAGTTGCAGCAATGTTACTCACAGAGTATCCGGGACTACTTCTAATCCAGTCCTGGAGTTTTCAGGCATCTGAAAATTAGAAGCAAATAATTAGCAAGAAGTGTAATTTAAAACCCTCAAACAAGCTTTATCAAGGAAGTATGTGGCACAGGCAAGGGCTAAGACTCTGATTTCAAGCCATTCAGCTCTCTGAAGACTTTAGACACCCATTTCTCTTCCCATAATTCCTTTTCTTCAATGCTTCCTTCAGTTTCTCTAGTAAACATGACCAGACTCCTGCCAGCAACATCCATATCATTGAAGACACCCAGACAATTGATCCTCTGCTTTGGATCTTCTGCTCCTCCACATGGAGATGTGTCTCTCCTCACCAGCAGATTTCACAGCTATTGCTGGCAGAAGAGGTACAGTGAATGTTAGGATCCCTTCCAAGCTCTAGGAGAGGGTGTTTTTTAATAGCTTACTCCTGTCTGCTTGTTTCCTGTGTCCGTGATTTGCCTCATTGTGGTTTATTATTTCTAACCTGTCTTTACTCTCTCTTCAGTCTTGGCTGTTCACCCCAGTTTTGTTTTTCTTACCTAGTTAATGCTGCTGTTTGACTCTTGCCAGTTCCAGCTGTCCTAGTTGCACTTTCCTTTAACGTTATTCCAGGACTCCTCACTCTCAGCTTACCCTTCAGCTGTGCAGAAGCCTTTTTGTCGTCATTTTGCTTTCAGTCCCATTATCTAGCTGATCCTTTTCTAAGGCCTTCTCATCTGATTGATAGAACTTTTGAGTTATGTCAACGTTCACCTTCCTTGCCCTTTACTCCAGGTAAGCACCACAAAGTTGCTCTTGCTCCTTGACCTCATTTACTGGTTATGGAGTTACCTACATTGCTGTACAGGCAGTTTCACTTGTCTGCAACCCTCCACCTACCTCTTGCTTTTCACTACTCATGCCTAATTCCCTTATGCAAACAATTTAATTGTCCCAAAAGACATGCACGCCATTCCCATGGCTGACATCTCCTAAACACATCCCACATCCAGTTTCTCAGGTGCTTTGTGCTGACTTTACCACGCTGCAGGATCCGTTCTTCTTCCCTGTCTATTCGGGTCAGACAGACTTCCCCTCCTCATCCCATAGGTACAATGGAGGTGCATTAAACATGTGACATCATCACTTCTTCTCAATTAAGTTCCAGATTCAAGCTAGTCACAGCTCAAAACGATCATGTCATTGCAGGTGAGACACTCAGGTAAGAGAGCTGCTAAAACTCCACATACTCAAGGCTGACTCTGGTGATGTTTAAGCCCACAGTAAAGGAAAAAAAAAAGGATACATCCGTTGACATAAGGGCTGATAGTCTCCTCCCTTCTGCTCTGCTCAAGACTTAACTACATTTCATATAGGCTGAGCATACTGAAGCCCTTCCAAAAATACTGCTATGCTTTTTTAATTAAGAGCAAACTCATATATTTGCAAGTTTCGTTTTCAAATGCCTGGATAATTTAAGATAATATTCCAAAAGGAAGGTTGAAGAACAAGAAATCAAAACTAAGAATCAGTTTGCAGCAGATACCTAGCATGGAAAATGTCATACCAAACCTTTGCAATTTAACAAAGGTATATTTCATATCTACCAGCAGACAGTGTCCTGGAATGTTAATGCTAGATACCCAACCAGACTCTGTTTATAGCATCATGTGTGTTAACACCTTCTCCATTTTTAATGCTCTAAAAACTGCAGAAGAGCACAAAACTACATTGAGATCACATACTGATGTTAAAACAAGTAATCCAGCAACAACAAAACCAGTGGTGTATTACTTAATTTTGAAACTGTTCTGTGTTTGCTCAGCATCCCTGATCCTCATGAAGCAATAAATCAATTTGCAGTAGCTGTGGACAGCTCTTTAAATACAGAGCCAGAAGAGCTTAATTGTCAAAGCAGCGTTCAAAGCTAGAAGGCACAGGAGGTTAGTATAGGAGGTCATATTCAATATTCACTTGTCTGAAAACAGTTGCATTCCAAGTATTGGGAGGCATCCTGCCCTTCTCCTCTTAATTAAAAAACAAAGTCTACAAGCTTTGAGCTTAGAAGAGCTTATCTTACAATTCTTCTGCTGGAAAAGACTGCTGGATGAAAACCTGACATCTAGATGTTTGCCAACTCGATTCTGTTTGGTTTACTTTATTGTCTAGCATGCAAAAATCTGCTGAAAGCTGTTTGTTTTGAAGTTTGTAGTTTATTTTTACAAGTTGGTAAGGCATTTGGGATTCAGTTCTCAGTGTTGTAAGAGGCTGCTCCTTGTCAGTGTCAACAGCAAACTTGCAACTGACTTGCACAGGAGCTGAGGAGGATCACTTACCAGTCATCCCTCCAGACATTGGTAGCTGGTGAACACAGTTTCTTTGTCAATGATGTGATAGTGTAAGTATAATAAACTACAGCAGCGATATTACTACTTCTAGGCCTGTTCACCCTTCATCCATGAAGAAACCTTGCCATTAGACTGAGAAGTGACATTTGCTATTAGACTGACTAGATGTACAGGGTTAATCTTACCCTCTGGTATTCAGCAAACTGTCACATAGCTGGGAGTCAGTGGCTGATTTTTGGCAGCAGAAAGCCTCTAATGAGCCTGAACTTGAGTGACTGTTGAGCATTTTGGCCTTCTGTTCACTCCTCGAAGATGAAGCTGCTCAGCCCCGCACAGAAAAGGATTCCCTGCTTTGAGCCGTACGCCGCTCCGATGAAAACCCCTGGTTTGGTTTAACATTCCAATTTACCATTTAGAGTAACTTCTCTGGCACATACCACAGAAAACATTAACACTGAGACCGGAGGTAAGGAATCAGAGCAAATAGAGGAATGCTGTCCTAAATGAGTTTCCTGTATAAGACACAATGCATTCTTCTAACTCTTGATCACTGAAAATCAGGGATTCCCAGGAGGAAGAATGTCAGTTGCCTTCCACAGAGCAGCAAGAAACTCTGGCAGAGGCGCTATCAATGACAGCGATGTCGTTCTGCAGCTATTAGCCTTGTTTTATTTGTGTTAACATTTACGTAAGCTCTGTACATGGCAAAGAACTTTTACCCCTTTCCTCACTGTATAACATACATTTCATTAACACAAGTAGCATCACGCCCACTAATTTTATGGCACAGCTATCCAAGAAAGCCCTCATATGCCCAAGGTGGCTTACCTAGTGCTTTTTGCTCATCTCCAGTGGCACAAGATCTTAAACCTCTGGCAAAAATGCAAAACCCAAGCTAACATTATACATCCCTCTCCAAAATGATTTACACTGGGCTTAGCAACAATTCTTCTTTGCTACAAGGGAACATCTTCCTGGACTGTGCAGCATAAGCTGGCATCAACGCACCACACAGCAATACTTAATAACCTCTCTCTGAAGGATTCAGGGATTATGTTGTATTTTAAAGATGATGGCTCCCTCACTCACAAAGGTGATAGTTTTGTGCAAACACTAATCAGTATTTGCTGTAAACGCATGCTTTAATGTAATTACATGTATATACAGAATATACACATGCATAAGAATTTGAGCTCAATGTGCTGCCATTTCAGTAGCATTTTCCCTCAGGACAGGTACAGAACTAAGCCCCTGCAGTTCATTTTTTACCAAAAGCCTTACAATTTGCAATACCAGAGATGCCACAGATGACTGACTAGGGATAGTTACTGGCAATTCTGTGTAGACACACTCAGCAAGGTGAAGGACCCAACCTAAAGCCTAATACCAAACCACTTCTAAAACTAAACCAGACTATGGAACTTTTGCATAAATGTTTCATTCTTCCAAGGAAGGCCAGAAGTCCCTGGCACGGTTCTGTCTTGCAGAGTCCGATCTCACTGCAAAAGCAGTACAGATTCACTTTCCGCACATGCTGCCAATCTCAAGAGTCAGATTTACTAAACTTGCTCCAGGCACCTAGGTTTTTGTTCCCCATGCACTGGCAGGAGTGACCTTTTCAGATTAAGCTGAAGCCTTCATGAGACTTAAAGCATTGCACATGTGAACAACTCAGAATCTTCAACTGTGGATCATAAAAATCGAGGTGTATGTTTGTACTTGTGTTTTTTATTACGTAGAACTGCTACAACAGGTAGGATTATTTTTTTTAAGGATGTGTGTGCACGTGCAATTCCTCTGTTAAAAAACTGCACTTGCCATATAAAAACAGCATTTAACTCCCAACAAAAATACCCTTAACTCAGTCTACCATAAGCCAGCTGGTATCTACGTAGATCCTCTTTTTCAGTGAGTGACATGAATCGCCAGGAACAGTTTGCAGGACAGACAGCTACCAGATAAATGCCACAAGACATTATCAAAATCCTTGTGTTAGAAAAATCTATAACACAAAACCTCAAATTTGCCCAAAACACTAACAGTGAAAAGAGTCAGACATCTTCCTGGTTGCAGAGTTGACAGTGCTGAGGTGATCGCTTGTGACTTCTAAGTGATCCACATGGTCTTCAATTTGTGACAAGGTCTTCTGCTTCTCCTTCCAAAGTCCCTTTTTCTTCTTTCTGAACGTGTACACGAATTTGCTGGAAGCCATTGCTTTTTCACTCAGCCCTTTAGAAATCACCGCTGCTTATAGATTCTTCTGTGAAATTATTTCAGTTGGTGTTGAATGTCCAACTTATTTCTCAAATACCATGTTTTATATTTGCATATTTCAGAACAATGCTGCTTGATACGTTTGTAACAAGCTTCCTACTCCTGTTAGAATTCCATTTACTGTAGTGACCAGATCAGTTGGCCGACTGTCTCCCATCAGTAAACTTGGATCTTTTGTTGTTATCGCTTGTTATGTTTCTCTAACTTCCATGCTCACTGTCACCACAGTAACAGAATACTCAATTGCTTGAGAAATGAAGACATAGACACATGCCTGACGTTTGCGTTAAAAAGCAGTGACAAACTTAGTGAGAAAGCTCTCTTCTGACAGCCAGCCTGTGATTATATTTTAGTATCAGAGCTTTCACAAGGAATACTGTTGGTGTGGGCTATGCTTTCAGTGTAGTCCTTCAGACAGTGTAGACATAGAATGGTCTGAGTTGGAAGGGACCCCAAGGATCACACAGTTCCAACCCCCTGCTACAGGCAGGGCCACCAACTTCCAGGCCTGGATCTACACAAGGTTGCCCAGGGCCCCATCCAACCTGGCCTCGAACGCCCCCAAGAATGGGGCATCCACCCCTTCTCTGGGCAGCCTGTTCCTGCACCTCACCACTCTGTAAAGAGTTTCCTCCTAATATCTAATCTAAACCTTCCCTCCTTTAGCTTTAATCCATTCCCCACTGTCCTGCCATTGTCTGCCCTTTTAAAAAGTTGACTCCCCTCCTGTTTGTATGTTCCCTTCAGGGACTGGAAGGCTGCAATGAAGTCCCCCCACAGCCTTCTCTAGGATGAACAAGCTCAGCTCCCTCAGCATCTCCCCATATGGTAGGTGTTCCAGCCCTTGGATCATCTCTGTGGCCTCCTCTGACCCCTCTCCAACAGTTCCACNAGGCCCTTCTCAGCAGGGCTGCTCTCCAGGGGCTCCTCTCCCAGGCTGTGCTTATGCCTGTGATTCCTCCAGCCTAAGTGCAAGACATAACTAAGACAATCATGCAGCTTGCCAGAGAAGCGCCTGAACACCAGCAGCAGCTCAAGGAAGCGCTTCACTGTAGAAAGGAACAGTCCTTACAAATAAAGTTTGTTATTAATTCTCAACAGTGAGCATTTAATGAGCGTGGCACAGAGACCTCTGTCCGCCCAAGTCTCCGTTTATAAACGTCCTGGTCAACCTCCACAACACAAATAACCTCTCACAAATGAGGCCAGTCGTGGGGATTCCCTGTTAAGGGCATGTAACAGCAGCCACACGCCGCCTTCCCCCACTCCCAGGCCTCCCGCTCCGGGCAAGCCTGGCTCTGGCAAGCGGCCGGGGAGAGGGCACGGCCCCGGGGCGGCGACCCCGCCGCTCTTTTCCCAAGGGCAGACGGTAACATGCCGGGAGGCCTGGCGTCCGCACCACGCAGGCAGGCCGCAATGTTCTGGCATCCTGCGACCCCTAGTGAGAGCCAAGGCCGTCCGGGACCGCGGCCGCCCCGGCCCGCGGCCGCCCCGGCCTGCGCCTGCCCCCTGCCCGCTCCCATCCAGGTCACGGGCAAAACGCAGCTCGGGGGCTTCCACTTCCACCGGGCACTGCGTGAGGCGCTCAGGGCACCGGCGTGCTGGTGCCTTGGCCTCGGTTGCTCTGGGGCACCGTAGTTTTGCCTGGCTGCAGCATGCAGGGTGAGGGGCAACATCCAGCTTCCACACATTGCCAGAAAGGAAAAAATCAATAAAGCTTACTAGCTGTGCCTCAACAAGCTTTGCTACTTAGTGGCATATGTGTAGGGCCCTTGCAGGCGGCAGATGTGGAAACGGGGCATGTTTGCACGCTGGCATGAGGAGCACATCAGTAAGAAGCTGCACTTGAAATCACACTCCAGGCCCGGTACTAATGCCATCATGCTCAGATCCACCAGAGCACAGGGGTTTAAAACAGTGGTTCTACTCCAAATGCATACATGAATTAAAACCTGAAAACGTAAACATGTAATTGCCAAAGAGGAAACAGTATTCATTAACTTGGCTCAGTGCCCTCAACTAAGATCAACTCAGGATTCATACACATGCATCACAAAGTGTGCCTCTATGTATGCATAACTACTGAATCATAGGGGTTGGAAGGGACCTCCAGAGCTCAAGTCCAACCCCCCTGCCAAAGCAGGGTCCCTAGGACAGGTCGCACAGGTCAACATCCAGATGGGTCTTGAATCCAGAGAAGGAGACTCCACACCCTCCCTGGGCAGCCTGTCCCAGGGCTCTGGCACCCTCACCATGAAAAAGTTCTTCCACATGTTGGTGCAGAACTTCCTGCGCTCCAACTTGAGGCCATTGCCCCTTGTCCTGTCTCCACAGTCACTGAAAAGGGGCTGGCTGTTTCCCCCTGTGTCCCAAACTTCAGATATTTATAAACATTGATCAGATCCCCTCTCAGAAGATTTCTTTTATCTAGGCTGAACAGTCCCAGCTCACTCAGCCTTTCCTCACAGGGGAGATGCTCCAGGCCCTCCATCATCTTCATAGCTCTTCTCTGGACTCTCTCCAGGAGATCCCTGTCTTTTTTATCCCAGGGAGCCCAGAACTGGACACAATACTCCAGGTGGGGCCTGACCAGGGCAGAGCAGAGGGGGAGGCTCACCTCTTTTGTCATGCTGACCGTGCTCCTTTTAATGCCTCCCAGGGTCCCATTGGCCTTCTTGGCCCCCAGGGCACACTGCTGGGTCATGGCCAGGCTGTCATACCATACATCAAACCAGTTTACACACTTAGACACACCATGCACCAGGCCTATGGTTAGAGTATGAAATGGGCAAGTCTGTTCCTCTCATTCCTACAATTCACTAAAGACAAAACAAAAAAGTACATTACCTAATGCTGAAAAATAAACATGCCCAAACATTAATACTGAGATTTTCCCAATAGGAATGAAGATGCACATTTACGAGCACAAATAGGTCACTCCTCAATGGAAAGATCCTGACAATCTGGCTGGCTAAGCACAGTTCCCTATCAGATGAAAAGATTCCAGGATATGAAATACGCGTGCTTTTCAAAGGCACCTATAAATAATACTTTCCAATACATTCATTCACAAAGCAGCAGCAGGGGCCTAGAATGAGGGCTTTTTATTCCTCCTTTTACATCAAAATATCTATGACTTGTCTTTATGAATGGTACTGCCTTCTGATTTGTAGCTCTCTGTGGTTAAAAATCCCCTAAACTCAAAGGCAAGCTTTCTAGTCTTTCAGTCTTCCAAGTTTGTATTTGCTCACAAGTTGAGTTGGCTCCAAGCTATGCTTAGAACCAAACCTAACGTTTTCAAAGAGTTTCAGCAGCTCAGATCTGGAAAACAGCTTTTGACTTTCTCAAACAATTTTCTTTGGGAGTTGAAGTGATCCCATATATTTGAAATTCTCCCAGATATATGTGTGGTGGGAGCATGGATGACATGTATGTTGGACAAACCCTCCATTGCCATCTCCCGTTTTCCCAAAGCTGTGTTCTAAATGGCATAGTGCCTCCTGTCCCTTGGTCACTTTGCTAAATCACCATTTTAAGCAAGGTACCATCAAGCCTGTGAATTGCTTCTGAGACAGTGACCAGTGCACAAAACTCACTGCCAGTTACACTTTCTCTAGGTATTTAAAACACCTATATGCTTTGAAGGAAAGGAGTCAACTTTTCTGCACCAATGCAATAAATATCACAGCTTCCCTAACCTGTAGTAGTACCCTGGTAAACAAATAATCTCTCCTCAATGTATATCATTAAGCTAATTTTTTTTGATCTTTGCTCCACACATGGGCAACCTGTTGCAGTTTTTTCTAGGGCTGTTTGGCTGAGCTGCAAACTGTGGTATACCTCTATAATCCTATTGTGTCACAGCAAGGGGAGGACTGTGCAGCAACATCCACCATGTTGATGGCTTGGATCATGGCTGCTGGGTCCTCTACAGCTGTGCAAACCAATTTGTAAAAAATAAAATAAATATGCAACTGGAAGCATACATTACTGGCAGTAAATTACATAGTTTTTAAATCATGTGGTGTATCTTCAAATTTTTATCAGATTTACCAAGGACTGGGCTAAGTGGAAGATTTCTTTTTCTCTACAGTTATAAGAGCTTGCCTCAAATAATGTATTCTTTTACCAAATAATTATGGAAATTCCCACAGAAAATGCAAATTCCAAGTTGATATTTACATACATTCTCTGTAGGTGTCAGCATTGCTTTATATTGTTGTAGAGAACTGTATTTTTTTCTTCTCAAAGAAAGAAGAAATACAGATTTATTTTACAAAAGAAAGATAATTTTTCTGCTGCCAGTTTTGTCTTCACTTCAGGTTAAGAGATTTAATACAATAGTGCGTAGGTGCAACTGAAGTAAGTGGATAGAAAAAGCCTATGCTTTCTTATGCACCTGTTTAAAACCTTTTTATTCCATTCCAGTCCTCCTCTAAGTATCATCCTTGCTGATGTAAAATCAAGGTTCCGTAACATTTGCAAATGTTTCTTCAAACGTTGCAAGGAGCAACAACTCAGTGATGCTCCATAAACTGTAAATCTACCAGAAGTTCTTAAAATTTTCTAGTTGGAGCCTCAAAGAGCCACCATAGGACAAAAATTCTTTAATACTTCCAGTCATGAACTTACCACACAAACTAAAGATGCCACCAAGATCTGTTGATAATGCATTACTGAGATGAATTATCCATGCAGAAGGGAACTGTAGTATTGGACAAGAAGTGAATGACTTTGGAAGCCAAAGTAATAGTAGTTGGGTGAAAATCAGTTGCATGGAGTACAACGTCATAAAGAAAGGGTAGCGACAAGAAGTCTTTCGGGGATCTCAAGCATATGGAGTGATCAAAGAGAGATGGATTAAATAGTCAAACAAAATAATTACCAGCGTTTTATACACATCAAAGAGAAATACAACCCAAGCGTCTATGAGGCAAGATAATTCTACAAAAAAGAGCAAAACAGATTACATTATCATAGAATCATAGAATCATAGGGGTTGGAAGGGACCTCCAGAGCTCATGGGGTCCAACCCCCTGCCAAAGCAGCTCCCCAGCTCATATTGCACAGGTCAGCATTCAGACGGGGCTGGAATCTCTCCAGAGATGGAGACTCCACACCCCCCTGGGCAGCCTGTCCCAGGGCTCTGGCACCCTCACTGGGGAAAAGTTCTTCCCCATGTTGGTCTGGAACTTCCTATGCTCTAACTTGCAGCCATTGCCCCTTGTCCTGTCTCCACAGTCACTGAAAAGGGGCTGGCCATTTCCCCCTGCATCCCATCCTTCAGATATTTATAGACATTAATAAGGTCCCCCCTTAGTCTTCTTTTCTCCAGGCTGAACAGTCCCATCTCACCCAGCCTTTCCTCACAGGGGAGATGCTCCAGGCCCTCCATCATCTTCATAGCTCTTCTCTGGACTCTCTCCAGGAGATCCCTGTCTCTTTTGTCCCAGGGAGCCCAGAACTGGACACAATACTCCAGGTGGGGCCTGACCAGGGCAGAGCAGAGGGGGAGGATCCCCTCCTGTGACCTGCTGGCCACACTCCTCCTGATGCCCCCCAGGATCCCATTGGCTCTCTCAGCCCCCAGGGCACACTGCTGGCTCATGGCCAACCTGTCATCCACCAGGACCCGCAGATCCTTCTCCACAGAGCTCTTCTCCAGCAGGTCACCCCCAGCCTGTACTGATTCAAGTGGTTATTCCTTCCCAGGTGCCAGACTCTACACTTGATTTTGTTGAATCTCATCTGGTTTCTCCCTGCCCAGCTCTCCAGCCTGGCCAGGCCTCACTGGATGGCAGCACAGTGTCCTGTGTGTCAGCCACCCCTCCCAGCTCTGGATCATCAGGTACTTACTGAGGGTGGATGCTGTTCCCTCATCAAGGTCGTCAATGAAGATATTGAACAGGACTAATTATTACAAGCTCAGGTATATATGGGCATTATTTGAAACAGTGCATATAATCCTGACCATTCTGTTTGATCAAAGCAATGGAGGGCTGCTCTTCCAGGAGGCTGTGAAGTGAGCACTTCAAAAACATGTGAAGCGGTATGTTAGCTTTCTACAAAACAAGTGGGAAACAAATTAACTATGCAACAAAAATACCATCAGCACAAGGAACATTTGCCACACACTGCTCAAGAATGACATTAAAATTGGGAGAGATTCTGACAGGAGGAATAACAGAGGAATAAATCTCAGCTTTCAAAGGTTGAGTTCAAAAGAGAACATATGGCCCATCTGCTTGACCTAAGAGCGTGCTGGAGTCCACATCTCAGGGAGATCCCAGCAGCAAAATTTCATTCGCATTACAGGTTTGAACCAAGGTTTGTCTCCAGGCTCTGCCATTATCTACTGACAAATTCCAGTGGCACTCACAGCCACCTACTGTGGGCACTTTTACTGGAAGTGAAACAGAACAGAGATGATCTGTTGTTCTATAGTGGCAGCCTTGGAATCTTTTTAGACTAAAATTATTGCTCTTCACTGCAAGTGACCAGCACGTTAATCGCAGGAACTTCCGCAGTGGGAACTGGCTCACAACCAGATGTTCAAATTACTGCTGTTTAATTCCAGTGTGGATTTCACATGGAGCACTTACAAAAGGGCAAGTTTTACCTGCGTATTTGTGTAACACACACTCTTAAGTAAATGTTGCTTCTGAAGATTTGTTAACATGTATTTTTTGTCTTATCTCACCCCCTCCCACCATGTCTCTAATAAATTTGTCTATAAAAGAAGAGTGGCAGTGACTTATTTTTAGGCTCTCTCAAAAGTACTTAGAGGCTCCTATTAACAGCCCAGTGGAATGCTGAATTTTCTGTAACTGTGGCTGCAGAATCTTGTCTCTATCATAGATTTGCCCTTGGGCTGCAGAATAAACAAAGAGAGTATTTATAGCCCTGCTCATACAAAGTGATTTGATCATTCAAAAAGAAGGCAATGAATTGTACAGTACTTTCTATATCCCTGGGCTTGCTACTAATATTAGTGTTAAGGAAAAGCTGATGTCACCTGATCTGTTGCAATCTCTGGGTAACACTGGGCCAGAAAGGTTAAGTGTTATTTTTGCTTTCATTTATTTGAACACAGTCCTGTTGTCATGACAGATTTAGAGATATTGTCCTCCACCTGAATTACATCAGATTGCTACAGTTGATACAGGAAATAGGAAAAATCAAAGTAGCACTTCTCAGAGGTTGTCCAGAGAAAGATTTAAGGAAAGTGACAGCTCTGACCCTTTGAAACGACCCATAGTTATTACTCGTACTAAATGAGAGAAGCTGGAGATGAGATAGACAAGCCTTTAATTATACCTTTTTTTTCCAGACTGTAATTTGATTCTAATGTAATACTTAGTAGATTGGAAGGTCACAAGTTGCTTATGTTATAAGATATAAGCCTGTTAGAATAAGCTGTGACTTAACTGCCCTTCTCAAAGTCATTCTCCACTCTTTAGACCCAGTAAGTATCCTTGCTTTGGATGAGTATGATTTGAGCTACATCTTAGAACATGGCACATGGCACAGCTGTGCTTTTGTGAGAGCACCCCTGGCTTGAAGCCTCACTTACTCAGCTGGATTTGCTCCTCTGTGGCTCAGCATGCTTTTGCTGCAGTGGCAGCAATATTCCCCTTCCCATCTGTGCTGAGTACACACAATTCCATGCTCACAATCACAGCCATATCCGGACCCTCATCAACCCTGGAATATTCTCATAAAGCTCAGTTTTTATTATCCTGGACCAGCATTGATTGCTGTGAATAAAAACGCAAGTAAAAACATCCGATATGAGTTTATGATTCTACCTAGCCTCTCTGATGAATAACTACTTAAAAAGCAAGATAACCTTTTATGACCCCCAAAACCACATTAGAATTCAGCAGAACTGTCAGAGTGATCTCCCTTTTTGTTACCTGCCCCTTTACTATTTGCTGTAGGAAACACCAAATCCAAAATCCAGAGTCTAACTGAAAAAAAAAATTTTTTTTGAATCCTTACAACAAACTGCAAAAATCCATAATAATGACAGATTAAGTGCTCACATCCAAAAAAAAAGGTATTTTTAGACTACTAATGTATTGTCATTACATTTTGTCATGTAATAGGTGAAGAGAAAATGGGAGCATTTGCTAAGTGATCAATGCTTGGAAAACCATAATAAAATTTGGTGCTCCTTATGTTGTTTTCTCCATTGTTACATGGCACAGTGTTTTTCAGTTCCATTACCTCAAAGCATAAGGACTAGAAACCAGTAATATCTTGGAAATCTGAGTCTCCTCATGAGCTATGGCATAGAGACCCTGCTTGCATTGATGAAGGTGACAAGAGTTTGAAGAGGTCAGCCAGAAGAAAAACAAATACTCTTTTTTTTGGTTTTATGAGAATGATTTAGAGAAAAAAATCACAATTTGGTAATAATTCCTGTGAGCAGGCTGGCACTTGCAGTCCAGCGTCTGAGTAGCGTGGATCATCTTACTCTGTTTCGGTCCTTCTGAAGTAAGGCCTAGTTATGCAGGAGCAGAGGGCAACTGCAGTGCTTCATCTTTGAGAATAAGGAGAAAATAGCTCTGGCCACATCACTGTAGTGTTGGCTAAATTGATGCTTAAAGACAGGTGTTAAAATGGAAGTGGAAAGCACAGCCAGAGTAAGCTGAGTGGAGAACAGACCAGATGCCAGTTGAATATCTGAAAGCTGATAACACCAGTTTCATTTGGGCCCTGATTTTAAAGTAATCCCTTACAACTGAAATTAAACTAGATTACTTCAAAAGACTGCAAGAGAAAAGTCCTTCACAGACAGTCTGCAGCTACTGTAGCAGGATATGCAGCTGAGCATCAAAGATAAACACAAGCTGTCCTTAAAATGCTTGTAATCAAGATGTTGGGTAGTTTGGACTAGAATTTCATGTCCACAAATACAAGAGACTAACTTACCATCAGTCACTTTTTCTGGTTTTCTATTTAGCCCTTAGCTGTTAGCTAGGTGCATACAGGGTACACAGATAGCTGTTATTAGTACATCACATGGCTGTGAGGAGGGTGCAGTACATGAAGTATTGAAAGCACAAGATACATTTATACAACTCCCTTGAAAAGCAGCTCTTAATTATGATTGCACTCTACGTTTTCACCAAAGAGCTAGAGTGAACAGCTGAACTTAGCGCGCCCGTTTCACTTGATATTGGTAGTGCAGAATGCAGACCCATGCCCTCAGCTTTCTAGGAAAATTATGTGTTTAAAAGTTAATGGATACCTGGGAAAAGTTTTTTGTTTTTTTCTTCCCCAAGCAGCATGTCACAGGATCTTTTTGTCAGATGGTGACAGCAACTCATTCTCCGGAGCGACATACAGTTTCCTCAGCTACAAGCCCATCCTTTCTTTCCTCGACATCCCAGCTCATTCAAAACACATATCCCAACTTCCTCAACAACTGAGATGAGTCTTGCAAACAACAGACTCTTTCATTGTGTTGCGCTGATTCATTCCAAGCGCTGTTCATCTCGCATACTGAATGAGGCAGGGTCCTGTGGGAAAACAAGGAATGAGATCATGTAATTAAAGACTATCTCATAATGTACACAAGGACTGAACTATAATGACCTCAACAGCCTTAATTCTATTTCTTAACTCTTGAGTGATTAAGACTGCAAGCTATTTGAATATTGTTTTGTGAATATAACCATCAACAGTTCTGAGTGAAGACATTTAAAAATAACCAAAAACCCCAAACTGAAAAAACAGCCACATGGAACCACACCAACTACTGTTGTACGATATGCAAGGAGAGTGACCAGTAGAGCCAACTGGAGGGGAAAAACAACAGCACTGCTATTCTTATTGAACATTTTTCTATTCTCAATTTGCCTATCTATTTATGCTTAAGTGTTTCCCAGAGATGTTTCAATCTTAGTGAAATTCTGCCAGATTAAACTATTTTCAAATTCTGCCTTGCGATTCCCACCAGGTCCCATACTTGCTCACGCCAGACGAATGCTGATGAGCTGGTCCACATCTCCACAGCCAACAGCCCACCTGACCAACGCAGCAGCGCTCCAAGCCCTGTTCCCAGCCTTGCCATTCCTCCACTGAGTGCCCTGTCATATCAGACACATAACAGTAATTTCATTCTGAAAGAAACTTAGGTTTTTGCAAGAGTTCCAATATAGATACACTAAACTTCTAAACCTCTCACAAAATGGGTGCCACTCCCCCCCTCCCAAGTCTCTGGTGTGTTGCACAATTTGTTTTCAAGCTGAAAGCCCAAACCATGCCACAAGGGTTCATCATTTTTTGACTCATCCCAAGAGCCCGATCTTACGCCATGTCCTGACAGCCATCCCACAGTAAGGGAGATGTTTTTGAAAACACCCCTCCTCTCTGAAACTCTAGATGCTGAAGCTCCAGAGAAGCAGACTGGGGACTATCATGTTTTTGGTTCTCAGTGTGCCTGGCCCCTTCTGCTTAGTGCTCTCAGGGAGCAGCATAGATAGGGCTGCTCTGCAAGGTGGGGATGAGCCAGCAGCCAAGGGCAATCGCAGCAGATGCCATGCCCTCACTAGCTAGGATACAGCTCCATGGCATATGGGCACCGCGGACAGAACAAGGTACAGGAAACACTGTCCATCCACACACTCAAGCAGAGAGCAGCAAGAGGTGAGACCAGCAGTAAGGCTACAGCATGAATCAGAAGGGCCCACCCGAGAGATAAGGCTAGCAGTGGACTACTTGCAACGCCAGTCCAGGGTCCAGCAAGGGAGACAGGGATGGGCAGGCAGACCAACCCAACACAGATCAGGAAGAGCATGAAGGCTCAGATCTGAGCTTAAATAGAGCCCCAGGGTGGGTGGACAGAGGTCCCAGGTGAGACTGCTCAGGGCCTTTAATGCCCATTAGTGCTCTCAGGGCATGACAGATGTTAATGCTGTCTTAGGCTCAAAGTTAAAAGAAGGGGCTGCAGAGCCTCAGCACATTCAGGAACTTGCAACCCCCAGAGGAGGGTGTGAGTGTCTGTGAATAATTCCTGTTTGTTGGTTGTTGGGCTTTTTTTCCCATGTTCATCTGGGGCTTTGTGGCTAATACTGCTTGTTTAAAGGGTTTACTCTTCCTCTCTTTCTTCAGCTGTATTTTGACTTATATTGGCGTCATTTGTTTGAAGCCATATCCTTTCTTTCTCTGTTCTTTTTGTTTGTCTCCTTTGTTCAGATTTTATGTTTGTTGAAATGTAAGCTTCTGGGGACTGCAATATTGAACAAGTTCCTCAACTCTAGTTGAACTCATTAATGTTGGGAACAAGAGTCAAGAGAGCATAAAGGATGTAGAAACTTTTGTTCCTTCCTCCTGGAGGTTTTTCCATCATATGTGTTTGGAAGTCTGCTTCCAAGAACTATTTCCAAGTCACATCCTTCAGTCCTTTGAGAGCCTCTGAACCAGAAGAGAGCAGTGAGCTTTACCTTGCAGTCATGTCATAGAGATCCAACAGTTGGTAAGTGTTTCTGAGGCTGTCAGTGTGAAGATCATACACAGTTGTGGTGCTTTGCTAAATTAAGAATAGCATCCAGCTATACTGAAAATAACACCTTGCTTAAATGTCCACATATAAATTATATAAATGCAAGCAGCTAGTGTAACTGGAGGCACTTGAAACTGAAGGTTTCAGTGAAGAAATGTTTGTTTCTAGTTTGCATTTATAAAGGATCATTTTTTTATCTAGAGCCATGGAATACCTTGGAGACATTATCTAGCTAAGACTTATCACATCCTCGTGAAGCAAAGTAGGAAGACTTTTGTCAACTTCTACACAGTTATATCTAGGATGAAACACAGGTGGTGACTAGCACACCACCACAACTACATGGTGAAAAAAGGTGCCATAATTAGTTGAACCTTGGGACATAGAATCATCATAGAATGGTTATGGTTGGAAAAGATCTTCAAGATCATTGTCCAACCATCTATCCAGCCCTACTAGGTCCAACACTAGACCATGTCTCCAAGTACAACATCTACACTTCTTTTGAATACCTCCAGGGATGGTGACTGAACCACCTCCCTGGGCAGCCTGTTCCAATATTTGACAACCCTTTCAGTAAAGAAATTCTTCCTGATATCCAACCTAAACTTGCCCTGATGCAACTTCAGACTGTTTCCTCTTGTCCTGTCACTAGCTACCAGGAAGAAGAGACTGACCCCCCACCTCACTACAACCACCTTTTAGGTAGTTGTAGAGAGCGATGAGGTCTCCCCTCAGTCTCCTCTTCTCCGGACTAAACAATCCCAGCTCCTTCAGCCACTCCTCAGAAGACTTGTCTTCCAAACCCTTCACCAGGCTCATTTCCCTTCTCTGGACACACTCAAACATCTCAATGTCCTTCTTGTAGTGAGGGGCCCAAAACTGAACACAGGACTCTAGGTGTGGCCTCATCAGTGCTGAGCACCGGGGAAGGATCACTTGGTCCTGCTGGCCACGCTGTTCTTGATGCAGGCCAGGATGCCGTTGGCCGCCTTGGCCACCTGGGCACACTGGCATCTCATGTTCAGCCAGCTGTTGATCAACATGCCTAGGTCTCCCTCCTTCAGACAGGTCTTGAGCCACTCCTCTCCAAGCCTGTAGCTTTGCATGGGGTTGTTGTTACCCAAGTAACACGGCACTTGGCCTTGTTGAACCTCATGCAATTGGCCTTGGCCCATTGATCCAGCCTGTCTAGGACCCTCTGTAGAGCCTGCCTACCATCTGGCAGATCAACATTCCCACCAATCTTGGAATCATTGGCAAATTTACTGAGGACACGCTTGACTCCCTCATCCATGTCATTGATAAAGACATTAAACAGAACTGACCCCAGTACTGAGCCCTGGGGAACGCTGGTGGTAACCGGCCTCCCATTGGATTTAACTCCATTTACCCCCAGCTTTGTGCCTGACTGTTCACCAGCCAGTGTTTCACCCAGTGAAGCATACTCCACATACTAGGGTGTTGTTTCACGAGTTTTACCAGTACCCCTCTGTTTCACCTCAGAAAGCACGATTATGCATTGGATCACATCGACACAAAAGATAGCAGGACATACCCTTAATTGGGTTTTAGCTCCTTTTCCCTGCTTAAGAATGAAAAATGTCTGTAAAGCAGTCAGAAATCTCTCTGTGAGAGACTGGGCTTACAGGTGCCATGCAACACTAGACTTCAGATGCGTTGAGCATTCAGAGCAGTGCAGACACATTGTGAGAATTCAGCAGATACAGTCAGGCCAAGAATCTTCCATGTTTCCCTGTTATATCAAGAAACTGCATCCAGTAAGACCGTTGATATATGTGGTCACGAACTAGCACCACTTACACTCTGACCTTTTATTGCACAAGATTTTGTCGTCCCGAAGTTGTTCAGAGCTGACCCTCTCACCCTCTCTCTGAAGAGGGATCCAAGCAGGATTTACAAGCTTAGTCAAGGTCCCCTGCTAGCATGGTCTAAATGCTTTTCAGACCAAATAGTGAACTAAGTCGTGTCATGACTTATGTGACTGTACTTGGACAGCTCTCCAAAGACTAGAAAATCCAGCCTTATTAAGTTGCTAAAACAAGCTGTTCAAGATACAAGATTTGACTGCTTACATAAAATAAATTACACTGCTTGGGCAAGGATGCTTATTATAGCACTTTTACATCTCTTCATTACTCCAGTGGACTGTTTCCAAAATAGTAAGATATTTTTATATGTTTTCACTAAAAAACATAGAAAAGCACTCTGAGCTTTTCCTGGTGAGAGGATGGTCAAAATTCTTAATCTGCATTTAGTAAATCATTCAATGAGTGCTAAATGAAACCTTTGTATGGAATTTTCAAAAACATTCTGTGTCTGAGGTATTTTCATCAATATGGCATAGCAGGTTGGCAGCAATATCTCTTTCCATGCAAAGATTTGGCCTGGAGCAAGCTTTGTCACTACTGGTTTTGCTAAAAGGTTCTTCTGCTGTTACAAGATAGGACTAAAATCTCTAAATAGGTGTTTTCCTGCTCCTTTTCCTGGTGCAGGGGCTGGTTCTGGGAGATTTTTCAGTAATTGAGCTGTAATTCCAATTAGAAAGCACTCACACAAACTCAAATGAAATACAATACTGAAACAGTGCAAAAATTTAGTCATGCAGGAAAACTTTTTACCAGGGCCTGTAGGGACAAGACAAGGAGGGAGACAGTTTTAACCTAAAAGAGGGTAGATTTATATCAAATATAAAAAAGGCTTTTTACCATGAGGGTGATGAGGCCCAGAGATATCCAATGTGGCTACCTCCTCATTGGAAGTGCTGAATGCCAGGTAGGATGGGACTTCAGGCAACCTGGTCTAGTGAAAGATGTCCCTGCCCATGGCAGGGGGTTGGACAAGATAACCTTTAAATGTCCCTTCCAACTTAACCCATTCTGTGACGCTCCGATTCTACTCTCTTGACCTATCTTGAAACGTAACAGATTTTAGTTATGGTCGTGCTTGCTTTTATGTATTTTGACAATACAATATTGAATTCATCACTTCAACTCATCATATGCATTAAAATTCATGACACAATTTTCTTTACAAATATAATTACTGTAATATTATAAATACCTGCCAAAAGTGCTCAAATTTTAAGCTTCTCCCCCTGCGGTAATTCAATACTAAGAAAATTAATTTTGAAATGCACATCTGGGATTTATACAATGCATGTTTCTTTTATAGAAAGTCCTAGAAAGTATAAACAGCATAGATAAAATTATTTTTCATACATCAAAATGTACTCTGCCAAGTATAAATAGCAACAGTTGACTTTTGGCTGAAACATACTCATTGGTTTATGTTCAGGTACTGAGTTTGAGCTGCTGAAATTCAGCCAATCAATAAAAAAGCAGGATTTCAAGAAATCCTAACCAGTTTTCATGACTGTAAGTTTTTGAAGGAAAATCCACGATGGAATGAAAAGTAAACAGTATTATATTCCATTTTCCTTGATCAAAAACTTGGGGGGGGGGAGAAAAAAGCACAGTATTCTAACAACTAGACAACAGAAGTTTTAAGTGCAAATACCTCACCCCCTTCACTGTCTCAAAGAATGAGAAAAATAAAATTCCAAACTTGCAACCAGATATTAACGTAAAACCTGAAAATACAACAGCCCAGTACCTGTTCAGGCAACTTCCGTAACACAGCTCTGCGACTCAAAGGGTGAGATAGTTTGTTTTGTGCTCTTTCCCACTTAGATCTGCAACTGTAACCCTCCTGGATCAGGTTTCTTCTGATGACTTTTATTCCATATTCAACAAATCTCTTATTCTGGACTCTTCCTTTGTATATGATGCAGGCTTCACAAGCCCTAGTTGCTGTCCTCTCCTCCATCTGCACCCCCCTAAAACAAGACAAACGGTCATCGATACGTTAGGATACTCAAGAACACAGCTCCCTGGAGCATCTAAAGAAAGTGCCAGAGATGGGCCACATGACACAAACCAATAATCTGCAAAGCCATTTTATAAAGCCAGCTGTACAATAAAAATACATTCATTTAACTCACTTCCAGGCTAAATATTTCCACTTTGAAAGCCCTTCCTGACCCCATCAAATGAAACACAGTCTCTAGCTTTATCATATACCAATGCCTGTTTCTAGAAAACCATCAAAATCCCTTTTATTTCTGCACATGCAACAAAGACTTTGTTGGGATCTACTACGATATGCACTCACTGACATTATTCTAGGTACTTCCTCCCTTGGTTTTATTTTGTCACCATAAGCCAGAGTGCAGCAAAGTGATTTGGGTACAGAGGCTGACACCAAGATGTATTTCATCTGCAGAGCAATCAATAGTAGCCAGGACTCACAAGGAAAGCGCGAGTCGCAGAGCGTTTCCTCTCTTGGGTTGGAGCATTAGGGAAGACCCAAATGTGCTGACAGCCCTTTCCTGGGAACGGCACGCTGGAATGTCTGCACCCTTTCCAGTCATTTCCTCCTTGCTGACACATTGTTTGAAGAAGAATGGCACAAAGGACATTACCTATAAATATATGGGTGCTGCTGCATGAAAGGGCATGTGCATGGAGGGAAGAACCTGCTCAGGGAGAGAGCTTGGGAAGGCAAAACCAAACAGGCAAGTATTGGTCTCAGGCAACATCTTGCAAGTGATCATCATCAGGAAGAGCAGTTTGGCTTCTAGGTAGGTTTCCAGTCCAAATATCACAGGGATTTGCCAGCCAGAGCCTTTCCGTTTGGCCTTCTGCTGCATATGCAGGGACTTGGACAGAGGTTATTTGGGGAGACAGCTAACCAGTGGGTTCGGAAAGGGCTGTAGGTATATAGCTGAGAGCTGAAGGTTACTTGCAGCTCACGTGCCTGGTCAGTCTGATCTGGAAAATGGCCCCACTCTCCCAGGAGGGTATTGCAGCCATCAGGTTATCAGGCAGTTCCCTTCCCGTACCTCCGTGCAAAGCTGCTCCACTCTGATCCTGGAAAGCATTGTCTTCACAACAGGAGAAAGAGAAATAAACTAATAAATTAATAACCTAGGCAAAATTGAGAAAGAAAACTGTGACGATTGAGGAAGTAGGTGTATTTGGCGGTGACTAAAGCAAAAAGAAAATGTTTAATAGTACAGATAGACAAAAAAGCTTACTCAGCGCACTGCTGGTTTCTATCTTGGAAGAAGGATGAGATACTCCATCTTCTAGGGAGAATGAGGTTCTTCAGAGTGGACCAGTAACTACACAGTATGTCAGAAAAACATATGCTGACTAGAGTTAAATATTTTTAAATTCCACACGAGACTCCCAGAAGAGTTTCTGAGAGGATTTCAACTGATTGTTTTTATTTTCTGACCAAGACTTTCTACTAATTTGATTCAACGTCAGAAAACTGGACCAGTACCAATATTCTTTTGCTGTTATTCAAAAGGTCACGCAAGATGAGCTAGGGAACAGAAGGACAAATGGTCTGACGTCAGTCCAGAGACGCAGAACCGAAACAGATAAGATGTTTCATTTTTATAAGGTATTATTCACAGGATAACTCAGCTATAGAATCATTCCTTCTCTCAGCCTGAGGAGCCTCTACCCAGGGAATCTCCATTTAAAGTGCCTGATAGCCCCAGGCTTAAAGCATTTGCCTGAGAGATGGAAAAACCTTTTTCTCACCAGGCTGAGGGGGAGTGTGGACCATCTTCACACACTCCAAGTAAGCATGTCAGTACTCAGACATCCAGGAGGACCACCTCTTTCTTGAGCATCTCCAGCTAGCTTTTTATGTGTGCAGGGAAAACAATTTGGATGTTTCAAAAATGCTCGTTGTAACTGGAAGTATTTGACATGTCGACTCCAATGAACTAGTTTGGATTTAGAAATAATAGATGACAATGACTATTTCAGAAAACCCAGTTCAAAAAATTGATCACCAAAGATTCTTGTCATCACTACCTGCTTCCTTGTTCAAAGTAATTTATAAGAAAAGTTTAATACGAAAATTTGCAAGTCTTTCCACATCCAAACTACACCTTCCACCCATCTGATCTTTAGGCAGCTGCAGCATTGTTTAGTTACAGCATGCCCTGCTTCCACGCTCATAAGCCAAGAAAGAGAGCCTAACTAGATCCATCTATGAGCGTAGCTGCAGTCATGATGCATGCACAGGTGCCCACACCACCAGAGCTTCCCCCTGTCACCTCATCTTTAGCCTTCTTTAACTGCACAAATTAAAACAATGCAGGGTGCTTGGCAATCTAATTTAAGTCATTGGGGTTTTTTCCTTGAGTTATACTAATGACCCCATAGCTTTTTAATGTCATGTTATAGTAATACTATGTTGAAATATATTTCAAATTAAACTTTTACTGTTTACTTAATTTGGAAAGTTCCCTATTGGCAGAGCACAGAGTGAAAAATTATCGAAAATTATTAAGTAAGTCCATAATGTAATTTATCTGGCTAACTTAAACGAAACAGTTTGCTACCCTGAAATAAAGTAAAAGGCATGCTTCTAGAAAAACAAATAAAATTCATCTCAGAAGCACTGATGTCTGTGTCATCTCAAAAGAAACTATATTCAGCAGTGACAAGTAGTTAATGTTATAGCTAGGAATCTATCTGAAGGTCTAGGTGCATAAAGTTTGCATTAATTCTTTATACACAACTGTCAGAGGTTTAAAACTTGGGCTTCAGCTTTTGAGTTGAACTAGATGTTTAAATGAATTTTCAAAAGCCTCTAGGCTAAAACTTGCATTGACATCAAAGAGGCTTAAGGACGTCTCTGAACTCTGGGTGTGTTTGGCCCTCAATCACATTTTTTAATACACAGGGGCACAATTTTTATAAGCACTTAAATCAGTAAGAATCATAAATCCCATGACTTTAACTCCAAATGAGAACCAAAACACTTAAGTTTCTTTAGCTTCTTGAAGCTCATTCTATCCAAAGTCATCCCTGATTCCAAGGACAGATGCTGTTGGACTGCAAGGTCATTGATCCGTTACCTCAGTTTATACCTTTTCACAGTAAGAATCTGGACTAGATAATAAATGTAAATTAAAACTTTGCATGCATTTGTAAACTTGAATCCTATTACAATCATCAAACCTTTGATCTTTATTTGATCAAAACCAACAGTAATAAGTGACTTAATTGAAAACACACCTTCAAAAATCATTCCAAGAGACTCTTTAATATCTTGTTGAAGTCATGAATTGTCAGTCACACTGCACGCATGAACCCTACAAGATAGATAGGTTTTCTGAATAGAAAACGTAGTATAAGGAAACCAGATTAATAGCTATTTGTGTACGACCTGGGATTTTAGATCTCACATGTTAGTTCTCTCTTCCAGGGTGTTTTCTCACTGTTTCCTCCTGAAAGAAAAATGTTATCGTGCCATGTGGCAATAAAGCCAAATACCTTCAGTTTCCCTACAACCTGCCTCATAGCTGGAGTTGTCACTTCTCTCAGGGTGCATCTGCACAGTCAGACCACCCGGAAGTGAAGCTGTGGCTGCAGAGCGCTGGTAGCAGTGACCGCTGTCCCAGCTGTAGTGGATCAAGGTTAGCTGCTGGTTCTTGGAGGAGCTATGCCACTGGCACCTAGCAGCCTGCTTGGATCAAAGCATTACCCAGTTAGAGGTATCTACAAGACAAGAGAGCTTTAAAACAGCCCAACATCTATTAACTGCCTTTCATTCCATGTGGAATGCCAGCAAGAACAGCAGGCTCATCATCCCTACTCACAGCCCTCTGTCCTCATTGTCCCTTTCCCTCTCTCCAGAGAGACCATGTACTGGTGCAGAGCTCCTTTGATCTCCGCATTCCCAGCTTGAATGAAACAGCTGTTTAACACTGGACTTGGAGGGCTTTGGCAATGCAGACTCCTATTCCTCCAAGAACTCATCCACGTTGCTTTCCTGCCTCTCTTCTGAGGGATCAGAGAAGATCGATACACAAGATGGAATCACATACCAGCTTTCATGCTGCTATCACCCCCCAATAATAAATCCCATAGGCAAAAGTCATGAGACACTGAAACTGGAGAGAACCAGTTGTTATTTTCAGCTTCACTGTGAGGCTTAGTGAGGCTTTCCAGCTCTGTTAACTGTGGCTGAAAAAGAAGGATATTGTTCTAAGAAAGCCTCTAGAACATCCAGCCAGTGCCAAGCCTGTGCACCCACGAGCAAAACCCTTATCACATACATGGATTTCATAAAGACCTATCTGTGTAAACAGTGATAATAGAATATATAGTAGAAATGTAATAAGAAAACAGGGTCTCTGACATAGAATCACAGCATCTCCTGAGCTGCCAGGGACCTGCGAGGCCCATCGAGTCTAACTCCTGGCTCCACACAGGCCTTGCCAAGTCAGAGCATGGCACTGAGGGCATCGTCCAGGTGCTTCTTGCCCTCAGCCAAATTAGCTTTGACTGAACCCTCACATGACACACTCTAAAAACTCTTTAGGTGGTAGTCCTAAATGACTGACATCTATAATCTAAACATCTGTTTAAAATACCTTTTGCAGGGAAAGGGAAAGCAGAAAAGACTGGATGAATATAGTGTCCTACATTTGTTTGTTACTTGGAAGTAAAGTACCAGGAGCAAAGAGCTCTTCCTCTGACCAACAGATTGAAATTGTTTTTACTACTTGGCAATGAAGTAAAACAAGCAGGAACAAAAATAAAAAGAGATTTTAAAAAAAATCCCAGTTGCTCTATAGCACCAATTTGCTTTTGCCCTTTCAGACAACGTAATATTTTTTTTAAATGGAGCTTAATCACCATATCATTAAGTTCTCAAAAGTAGTACATATGTAAAATTTGTGAACATGAAAAAAATATAAATAGGATATTTATACATTGCTTTTAAGTCCAAATAAAATAAAAGTTCACTTAAAATAAATATCTTTGTCTCCTATAGTAATTTATTTCTCGCAAGAGTCATCAGTTCGCAGCTCATCGGGAAACCTCAGAAAAGCAGAGAAATTAGTTGAAATCTCTTCTGATTAAAATAATACTATGTTAAAAATGTTTGTTTTCTCCAAAGAGAAGATAAACAGTTTCCTAAATTAATTCCTCCCCTCCTACCAGCACCATGCACTAACTCCCATGGAGAATTAAACTCAGGACCTTCAGAACAGATGGCAAAGACCTTATCAGCTTTCCTATCACAGCATGGGGTGATATAGGTTTGTCTGATAATGCACTCACATCAAGAAAAAGGTTTCTTGACCCCTCTAGAAGTTAATCTAGAAGTTAAACTTTGACTTTTACAAACTAATTTACAGAACAACCTATGCCATGCATTAAACCTCAGACACCAAAGAAACTGCTTTCATTTTAGGGCTCTTCCAGCTGTATGTTTTGTCAAATCTCAGGCACATTTTATTCTGTCTTTTAATTAAAGACAGTTACTTTTCAGCATTTATTTTATATTATTTCAGTGTTCATTTTCTATTTCATGTTTTCCTTCCACATAAATTCTTAAATACCATAGCCTTGACGTTGTTTTGGCTCATGCTATAAAATGAGCTCATTGTGGATCAGCAGACAAGTACAGCTCAGTTCCAACACCACACCGGTCCAATGGCACCTTTTGCTTTAGTAAATTATCAGCTGCCCACCTACAGAATTCTTACAGAAAAAAATCAGGGCAATCTTTTCCCCAAACTATAGAAGCACTGAGGTGGTTGGCCCTGGTTAGAGGCCAAATGCCCACCAAAGCCACTCTATCACTCCCCGTTTCAGGCAAAAAAGGGGAGAAGATACATATTGGGGGGCTTAGGATTCGAGATAAGGACAGAGAGGGATCCTCTGTAATTCATGTCATAAGCAAAACAGACTCAACACAGAATCAAGAAAAGAAAACTAATTTATTACACTACAACTACACACCCAGTGAAACCAGAGTCAGGTAATGAGAAGTGCAGCCAGGTCTTAAAGCACCTTCCCCTCACCCCTCCCCTCTTAGCAGACTTTAGTCATAATTTCACTCCCTTCTCCCCTCCCTGCCATCGTGGCACAGGGAGGGGCAGGGAATGGCAAGTGAAGGTTTTCAGTCAGTTCTTCTCGAGATGTCTTCCTTCTTAGCTGGTGGGGGGGGCATTCCACACACACACACCCTTCCCCTGCCGCACCGTGGGGTCCCACCCATGGGAGTCAGTCCTCCATGAACTTCTCTAGCATGAGTCCTTTCTATCTATGGGGGCCAGATGACACGCACCCCAGGGGCCT
>VZTU01025272.1:60699-74011 GCA_013400835.1 Zapornia atra | reverse complement strand
TGGTGTGAGGGGTGCTCTGGGTGGTGTGAGGGGTGCTCTGGGTGGTGTGAGGGGCGCTCTGGGTGGTGTGAGGGGTGCTCTGGGTGGTGTGAGTGGCTCTTTTTTTATCCAGACAGCTCTGAGCATCCTCACTGCAGCCCCCAGCCCCATGTAGCTGCATTTCATGAGGAGCAGTCAGGGACACTCCTGGGGGGTGTCATCAGTGATGCTTCCAGCCCCAAAACAGCCCAGCACACGCTGGAGGAGGGAGGTTGTGCTCTAGGATCAATCCTGCATGCAACAGCAGCCCGGAGACCAGGAGGAGCCTTTGGTTTTGCTCCCTGTAGCATCCCCTTCTCTTGGGTGGGCGTCTCAAGCGAGGGTGGGAAAGGGTTAAGGGTGCCCAGATTTACCCCATTCCCCTCCCAGGGCCCGTCCTGTGCTGATCCCAGCACCTCCTGCACCTCTCAAGGGTTAACCTCAGCTCGGGCTATTCAAACACCTCCAGCTGAGGTAAGCACGCAGCTTGTTTGTTCAGGTAAATAAGGAAGAGATGGGATATAATGGGCTAAAGAGGCATTTGCTGAGCACCCTGCACACTGCCGGGCTGCCAGCCTCCCCCTCAGCTGCCTCAGCACGGACCCGGGCTGGCTGCATCCCTCTGCCCCGCTCGGAGCCGCTCGGAGCGCCCTGGCCCCATCCCCGCTGCTGCCTGCTGAGACCCGATGCAGCTCAAGCCAGCTGCCCTCCTCCTGCTGCGGGGCTGGCGTTGAGCTGGGCAGGGTGCTGCTGGCTGCCCTCCCTGCCAGTGCCAGGGCACCTCGCCTGGGGCCATGTCCAGCGCGGCCGCCGTGCCGAGCGCCACAGGAAGGGCTCTGCCCTCCCTGCCCCGGGACACATGCAGGGTCTGAGCCGCCCACACACCCTCCAGGTAAGTCCCACACTGCTGCTGTGACCCTCTCGGGATGCCCAGTGCTCCCCCAGCACCCACCTTCCTGCCCTCTCTACCTCCCAGGGCTCCTCCAGCACCGATTTGGGGGCAGACATGGTGCCATCCCCTGTGAGCATCCCACCCCATGCCATGCCATGCCACCCCATGCCATGCCACCCCATGCCATGTCACCCCATCCCATGCCATGTCACCCCACCCCATGCCATGCCACCCCATGCCATGCCACCCCACGCCATGCCACCCCACACCATCCCACCCCACGCCATCCCATCCCGGGGCTCCTCTCCCCTCCAGGTGCTGTCAGAGCCAGCCAGGGACAGGTTGCCCCCTGGCCAGAGGTTCCTGGCACTCCTCACGATGGCATCACCCCAAATTAAACGGGATCCCCCAACTTTGCACCTTCTCAATCCCCTCCCGCTCCAGAGCGAGGAAGGTGGGAAGGGAGCCCAGGCTCCTGGGACCCGCTCCTCCCACGCTCCCCCTGGTACTACCAGGGACACTGGGGATGCCCTGGGAGCCCTGATGTGCTCTGTGGCACTGCCTGGCTGAAAAGCAGCTGGGACCCTTTACAGGACACCCCAAGCACTGGGTGGTCATGGAGGAGCTGCCGGGTGTCCCGCAAAGCCCTGCGGGGTGTCCCGAGGTGCCTCCACAAAGCCCTGTGAGCTCTGTGGGTGCCCCAGCGCCGCTCTGCTCTTCTCCTGGGTGGTTTTTTGGTCAGTGCTGGAGGCTCCTTTGGCTCTGGGTTTGGTTTTTATGGTTCTGCTCGGTTAGTGAAACACAAACGCCGCTCGGCTGCCAAATCCCCCACAATACGGGCTTTCTCATGGGAGGAAGGTGCTGCTATAAATAGGGACTCCCTGGCCCTGCATGGGGAACACCAAGCTCTGCTGCTCACCTCAGGGACGCTGAGCACCAGGGCTTTTGCTCAGGACACCGGCGGGTTGTGTTCTGTACCCCCCTCCCAACGCTGCTGCTCTGATGGAGAGGGCAGCCTGACCTGGGGCGTGGGGACCCGTGGGGACGCCTGCTCCCTGTGCCAGCACCCATGCAGGTAACAGCAGGAGGAGCTGGGGAGGGTGACTCAGTGGTGTTGGAGAAGGCTGGGGGGAGGTGGAACTTGGGGCCCTGGACCCCTGGAATGGACCAAATCCATCCTGTGCCTGTGTGCAAAGGAGCTTTGGGCTTGTCTCGGCCACGACCATCACCAAGCAGGTACCGTAGTGAGACCCCCAGCTGCCACATCCCCAGCCCCAGAGCGCTGCCCCAAGCCCCTGTCCTGGCTGCGGGGTGATTTGGGCCGATCCCTCCTCCCTCCACCCAGAGATAAAAGGGGTGCGTGGCACAGGAGGGCAGGGTTTGGCAGCCAGGAGGGACGTGGCACGGCTGGCGTGGTGAGGCTGGCAGGGTGGGTGGGACGCCCTGGCAAGACCCCAACTTGCCAGCAGCCTCTGAGCACCCAGGTCCCTGCTGCAGCCCTGGCTCAGGGGCGCCCTTTCCCCTGTTTCATCTGGGCCTCATAAAACCCCTGGGGTCTCCCCTTGGCTGGCAGCTTTCTGGCAGCACTCACAGGGTCCATCTGGGGTGCCCATCTGGGGTGTGTGGTGGTGGGGACTGTCCCTTCCTGGGAAGGCAGCTGGGGCAAGGCTGGGGGGCTGAATCGGACCCAAAAATAAGAGAAACCCACCCCCATCCCAGCCCTGGACAGGCTTTTGGGTAGGGAGAGAATTGCTGGGTCCCTGGGATCCCCATCCTCTCCCAGCCCCAGGGTGCTGGCTCGCTGTGTTGAGGCACGTGGGGCAGGCTGAGGTTTAAAGGGTCAGTCAAAGACAAACCCCGCTGCCCAGAGGCTGCTCCAGGCATCCTGGGACACCTCTGGATCCTACAAACCTCCCCAGACATCACAGCATGTCCCCATCCCCAGGCTGGGGGAGGGAAAGGCGGGGTGCAGGTAACCCCCAGCCTGACCCACCACCTTGGGAAGGGCTTCAGAAGCGCCTGAGGATGTGGGAGATGTCCTGGGTGCTGCTGGCAGCACCCTCCTCCCACAGCACCGATCCCACGGGGCTTCCTGAGCTCCAGCACAACCTGTTTAACCACAGATTTAATTTTAATTAACGGGCCCATTGTTTGAGGGTGCTGGCTGGCTGGATTCCTTATTTATTCTCTTCTGGCTCCCAAGGGCTGATCCCAGCGCTCCCTGTTCCCCATGCTGACCCTGGGTGATGCTGGGTTACCCTTGCCAGGAGAGCTCGGGGTGATACAGGAGGTCTGTCTCCCCATCCTCCTCAGCTTCCCTGAGCTCTCGATGGGGCTCAGTCCCTGCAGCCCTGTGGTGCTGAGCCATGCACCCAGCACCCCTGTGCTTGCTGCCGGCCCCACACAACCAGTGCCCTGTCCCAGCCCCACCACCCTGGGCTTTTGGCTTGAAGGGAGCATTTGGGTGTGTTGGGGCTGTCTGGGGACAGGCTGTCACGGTGCCCTTTGGTGGCAGCCACAGCCTCTTCCTCCTCACCCTGCTCCATGCTGCTGTGAGGAGCAAACCCCCAAAGCCATGACTCACCCTTTAGCTGCAGCATCCCAGGGAGCAGGAGCATCTGGTGCCTCTCCCGTGGCTGGGGTGCCCTCTGCAGAGCCATGGGTAGCACTGGGGAGTGGCACAGGGTCAGTCACACATCATTTTGGGGATGGGGAGTCCTTCCCATCCACGCCATGGGGAGGATTTGTTGTGGGCACAGAGAAATGCCCTGGGGGCTCCATGGCTCCATCCCACTTTGGGCTCTGCTCCAGCACTGCTCTGACAGGGTCACAGTGCACTGGGGGGGGTGCAGGCAGCACCCTGCTCTACCTGACACCCCAAGCACAGCCCTGCTCCCACCTGGAGCCTCCACCCCATGAGCTGCTGATCCCCTGGAACCACATCTTGACCCCTGTGCACCCACAGAGGTAAAACCTTGGGTGTCCCAGCAGGTTGGGGTCATCTGGTTTGTTTAAATTGCTTCACCCCTTGCCTGGGGCAGCAGGGTGAGTGTGGGGCTGTGCCAGTGTGGGGCTGTGCCAGTGTGGGGCTGTGCCAGTGTGGCTTCAGCATGGGCAAGTTGTGGTGCAAAGCCAGTGGGACTGGGGGTCCTGGTCACCACTGATGGCACGAGCGAGCTCGGAGCGTTGGGCAGGGGTGGTGCAGTTGCCAGTGCAGCCCTGTTTAGGGGGGATGTGAGGGGGTTTTGGGGTGCTGTGTGGGGTGGTGCTCTGTGTGAGCATCTCAGTGTGCTCTCAGGGCTGCCCCTCTGGCTCTGCTTTTTCCCTGGGAGAGGGAGAGGAGAGGGAAAGGGCCACCCAAAGTGGTTTCATAGAGCAAACAGGTCCCCACCCAGCCCAGCCGCCTGCGTGCCAGAGCTGGGGAAAGGCAAACAAAGGCCCCCGCCCTGAGACTACAGCACCAGTTGGCAGGTGATTGCTCGGGTTTTTGGGGCCACTGGCCCAAGGGATTGGGTCCTACTGGTCCCAGTGGGGAGGAGGGGGATAGGATGGAGCCCTCCATCCCCCTCCCCCATGCGCCTGGCCAGCGGCTGCACGAGCAAAGCCTGAGGGAGCTGGGATGGGCAGAGGATGCTCCACGACCCCAAAGCATCCTTGGGGATGAGACCCCCGGGCCACCCCCTCCCCAGAAAGCCCCTGCTGCTGGTGCTGTGCAGCAGGCTGGAGCCATGCAAGCTGTTACCTCTTCCCTATTGTGCTGGGAGCAGCGTGAGGCTGGGGTTAAATCTGAGCTGCTAAAGCTCTTCTTTTAATCCAGAGCAAATCAAGAAGAGGTTTGGAAGCCAGCACCATCTCTCAGGGAAACTGTTTGGGTAGTGGGGGCAGCTGGGTGTCACGGGCACCCCTTGTCCCTCCTCCTCCTTGCTGCAGTGTCCCTGAAACCCTTGGGGACCTGAGCTCCAGCTCCCAAACCCACAGCCCCCCCCTGGGTCCCCGTGGGGGTCAGGCTGGTGTGGGTGCTGCTCAGGTGGCCATGGGTCCTCTGGGCATTTTTCCAAGTTGTTGGGGTTTTTCCAAGGGTGAAGCAATGGGGAGAGCTTCCTTGGGGTGCAGGCAACACAACACCTCAACCCCCTCATTCAGGGGGCACAAACATCCCCGGTGAGTGCTTTAAGCTCATCCCCACTGGTACTGCTGTGGTTAACAGGGCCCTGGCTTGTGAATGATGTTTAGTTAACCCCTCAGGAGCAGCACTGGGCCCAGCACCCTGGAGCTGAGCAGCGTGTGGCACAGCAGAGCCATGGGGATGGTAACACACCATCCCAGGGGTCCGTTGTTCGCATCCCCCCTACAGCCAGGAGCTGGCTGCCTGCATCCCACGTCCAGGGATATGCTCTGCCCTGAGCAATTCCATGGTGGATTTTCCCCTTTAGTCTTTTAACCCCCCCTTTATTTTTCCCCTAGCTGGGATTTAGAGCAAGTAAGGACCCCCTTTGCCTGGCCACTGTGTCCCATCCCCTTTGGGGGCTGCCTTTGGAGGGGCTTTCAGGGTTTGCAGGCTCCCTCTTTTAGTGTGGCCCTGCTGAAAAAGCCACTGCTATTCCTGCTCTTAAATAACCTCTTTGGGCTGTTGGTTGAGTTGGGTTTGGGTTCATTTTTTTGCTCCTTGTACAAAGCCATGCTGGGGGCAGGCCAGGAACGTGGCAGTGCCCTGGCCGTGTCCATCCCCAGCTCCTCCACTAGCAGGGGCTTTCCCTTCCCAAAGCCTGAGGATGGCTCTTGGGGAGGTTTCTCCACAGATGGAGCCATTCCCTGGTGTTGCCATGGAAATTCAGCAGGCTCATCCTCTTCTCAGTGGCCTCCAGGACTCCCCAGATACCAGAGACAGATGGGGATGGGGTGATTTGGGGAAGATTTTTCTCCTAAGAGAGTAAAAGGAAAGTTGTTAGCCAAGAGCCCAGTGCTGGGGTGCTGGGCTTGGTCCCCAGCCCAGAGGAGCTCGGTTTGGGTGCTGTCGCTGCTGGGAGCATCCTTGGGCCAAAGCAGCAGGTGTTGTTTCCCCTGCACAGCAAAGTGCTGGTGTGATCTGAGCACCCCAGAGCCCTCCATGCCCATGAACTGCCCTGGAGCTCCTCCAGCACATCCCACTGCCTCCAGCAAGGGCGTTCAGCACCAACTGGGACTGAACCGCTGAGAACTGCGTGAGATTCAGGGCAAGACCCCAAAACCCCACAGTGGTCAGGGCTCACTTGCCCCCCCAACTCCTTCTCCCTGCTGACTGCTGTGGTGGGTCCTCCCCAAATCAGGATAGCCCCCCCCCCAGGCTGACCCCAAGCCTGCATTCCTCTGGGGCCTTGCCATGGGTCTCTTGGGAGGGTTTTTTCCCCTCTAACAGGCTTAGTTCCTCCCTTTGTGCCTGGCTGCTGGGTGGGAAGGCAGGACTCGGTGCCGGGCTGAGCCTCTCCTCCTCTCCTCTCCCCCTCTCCTGGCAGGTTTGGAGCCAGCGCTGAGCAGAGGGATGGGCAGTGCCAGCCCCGGGCTGACCACTCTGCCCCCCACCCACCTCCTCCGGCCGGACGCTGCCCTGCTGCCCCCCCACCAGGACCCCGACACCCAGAGCTGGGGCTGCCCGGAGAGTCCGAGCCCCCCCACCACCCCTGAGCAACCCCTGCCTGCTTTCTGCCTGCACTACTTCGACATGCTCTACTCAGAGGACATCCCCTGGACCCCCAAGGGCGCGGGGGAGCCCTCCCAAAGCGGGGCGCAGGGGGGGCGAGGGGAGGCGCAGAAGGAGCCGGAGCAATGTCCCATCATCGACAGCCAGGGTTTGGGGCTGGGGGCTGAGGGAGGGGGGGACCTGCAGGCCAGCCTGCACCTGGAAGAGCACTCTCTGGAGCAGGTACAGAGCATGGTGGTGGGTGAAGTGCTGAAGGACATCGAGACGGCCTGCAAGCTCCTCAACATCGCCGCAGGTGGGTGTCCCCACAGCCCTCCCCGGGGTGGGGGGGCTGCAGGAAGGGTCTGGACCTGCTTACGGGGTGCAGAGAGGGAGGGATGTGTCAGCACAGGGGCTAACAGCCCTGCTGCAGCTCAGGGGTTTGCCCCCAGACCCTGGGGTTTGGGGGAGCGTGGCTGCTGCTTGGCTCCCCCAGGTATCGCTTCCAGGTAGGGCTGTTTGCGAATGCCCAGGGACACCAGTAAAACACCCCCCTCCCAGCCTCCCTGCTTCCCAGTTTAAGCTGCAGCAGGGGTTGGCAGAGCTTTACGCAGAGTCCTCATGCTGGGTGAGGGGTGCTGGTGTGACCCCACCAGTGCCCCAAAGCCAGGGGGAGGTGCGGGGACATAGCAACCCGATGCTGAGCCCACCCCTGTCCCTGAGCTGGGGGTCCCTTCCCCTCCCAGGGCATCCCTACTGAGGTGCCTTTTGGACTGGGGGAGGGTGTGTGGTCGTGGGACATCTGTGATCCTTTCTGCATCCCGTTTTCCCGGGACATTGGGAACAGGCTGGTGAGCACGTGGGGTTGGGGACAACCTGGAGCCAGCTGGAATTACCTGGGGCAGGTGAAGGACAGTCCAGGACTGATGTCCTTTGGGTGACACTGCCAGGGGCATCACTGCCATGGCACCAGCTCTTGGGACATGCTTAATCCCAGGCTCTGCTGCCGGCTCCTTTGACACATTTGGCATCACCTGGGATGGTGCAGGGAGCAAGTGGGGCTCCAAAAGGCTGGGTGAGGCATCCCAACAGGAAGGGGGTGGCAAAAGGATGGTGCTGTCCCCCCCCGGGCAGGGCAGGGATGATCCCGTCCTGGTAGGTGATGCTGTAGAGGAGAAGGAGGGGATGGGGTGCTGGGGCTGCTGTGGGGTGAGCTGAGTTCCCCTAGGCTTTTCCCAGGCTGTCACTGCCCACAGCCACCCTCTGCCCCCAGATCCCACAGACTGGAGCCCTGGCAATGTGCAGAAGTGGATCCTGTGGACGGAGCACCAGTACCGGCTGCCGCAGATCGGGAAGTCCTTCCAGGAGCTGTCGGGAAAGGACCTGTGTGCCATGTCTGAGGAGCAGTTCTGCCAGCGCTCCCCTGCCTGTGGTGACATCCTGCACGCTCACCTCGACATCTGGAAGTCTGGTGGGTGCCAAGGACCAGGAGGGAGCTGGGGAGGGTGGGCGATGCTCTGCAGCAGGAGGTGCCCCTCTGACTGCTCGCTCCTCCCTTCCAGCTGCCTGGATGAAGGAAAAAGCTGCCCCAGGAGATGGGAGATACTGTGGTGAGTTCTGTGAGTGCTCAGCTCCACTGGCCTCACTTCTGCCTCAGACAGGTCTGGAGTATTTGGGAGGTTGCTCCCTGCTTAATTGCAAATAGCTGGGGTGTTGGAGTGGCTGCTGCAGCAGCACACTGTGTGGTTGCCCTCCCCCTGCCCTGGAGCACTCCCTGGGCTGTCTGCGAGGTGCAGCAAAGGGGAGGTGGCCATGAGACCCTCACTGACCCCATCCTGCACCCCATGCATCCCTGCGAGGGCAGGACTGAGCTTTTTTCCCTCCCAAATTGTGGAGGAGAAGGTAGTGCTTCCAGACCCACCGCCTGGGCTGAGTCTCTGGAGACCCACAGGCATCAGTCTGGGATTGCCCAGACAAGGACTGACGCGGGTCCCTGCCACGTGTGTGTCTCACCCCACCCACCTCTCACCCATCCCCTTCCCATGGCAGGAGGTGATGCCAGCTGGACAGACAGCGAGGTGGACTCATCCTGTGCCGGCCAACCCATCCACCTCTGGCAGTTCCTCAAGGAGCTCCTGCTGAAACCCCACAACTACGGCCGCTTCATCCGCTGGCTCAACAAAGAGAAAGGTGGGTGGGCGCTCCAGCCACCCCAGGGCGGGTGCTGCTGGGGCTGGGGAGGGGAAGGTGAGGCTCGTAACCCCCCTGCACCCTACTCCCAGGCATCTTCAAGATCGAGGACTCGGCGCAAGTGGCCCGTCTGTGGGGCATCCGCAAGAACCGCCCGGCCATGAACTACGACAAGCTGAGCCGCTCCATCCGGCAGTATTACAAGAAGGGCATCATCCGCAAGCCAGACATCTCCCAGCGCCTCGTCTACCAGTTCGTCCACCCAGTCTGAGCGGCGGCACTGGGACAGGCTGAGCCCTGGGAGGGACAGGGGACATTTGCTGCCTCCCTCCACCTCGCAGCCGTCTTCCAGCACTAAGGACCATGGATGGGGTGCTGAGAGGCTTGCTGCCCCCCGCCCTCCTGCCTCCAGGACCCACTGGCAACAGACCCTGGGACCACCCCCCCTCACCTCCCAGCCTTGGAGGGGAGGGATGAATCCCTGGCTAAGGGACTACTGCCCTGGTGCAGGGCAAGGACTGTGAAGAGCCCTCATGCCCAGGGATGGGAGGGCTCTGAATTTGGGGCTGGCAGAGGAGACGCAGGGTTGACTGGGGTGAGAGGAAGACAGATGGATTTGTGGCTGTCGTGGGGCTCCCTACAACCTTGGTGCCCTTTGGCAGGGGTTGAAGGTGGAGGAGATGTGGGAGTCCCGCTCCAGGTCTCTTGTCCCCTGGCATGTTGTCCCCTCACCTCCCAGCCCCCAGCATCATCAGGACACAGGGGCCAAGGGCAGATCCCAGCAGGAGACCTTGATATCCCTACAGCATCGTGCCCCAGGGCTGGCCTGGAAGCACATAACACCATCAGGGCCACACTCCCCTCCAGCCAGGTCCTGTCCCCATGCCACCACTGTCCCAGCTGTGGGACTGTCTGCCCTCAGTGCCCATCAGGAACCACCAGTGGGGCTGCTCTGGATTTACCCCAACGAGCAGCTCCTGGCCCTCAGCCCTGCTTGGGGTGGGTGTGCAGCATAGGAGGGGAGGGGGGGACTCTGCCCTTTGCTGCATCTCAACCCTCAGGCTCGTCTCTTCTCCTCCCTCCTGGTTGCTGGCTGTGGGTAACTTTGCCCCAGCCATTGTCTGGGGAGGACAAAGCATAAGCATGAGCCAGGAACAATGGCACCCGTGGGGACAATGGCACCCACAGCTGCCCTTGGCTGGGACCGTGCTGACCCGACCCGTGCAGGAGCAGCCTGGCACCGGTAGCACCCAGCGATGCTGCCTGCCACAGGAGCTGGGTGCTGGGGAGCCATGCCCCTGGGCACCACGGGCACCCCCCTGGCACAGGCACATCCCACTCGGAGACACACTCAGCTGCTCCCCTCAGCAGGGATTCGGGGCTGAAAATGGGTGTTTTGGGGCTGTGAAAACGCAGGCACAGGGCTGTGCACACCGCATCATCCCTGCTGGCATGGGGTGGAGGGAAGGTCCCCTAAGCTGGCTCCCCCATCCTTTGGCACAGGGACACCCAGAGACACCCTGAAGCCCCCAGGTCCCTGGCACAGGGCTCTTCCCTTGATTTGGACTTGATCTGGACTGCCTGATCCCTGAGTTTGGGAGAAGGGAGATGGCAGCTTTGCCCTTTCCCTCCAGACAGTAAATCTAAAAAAAACCCAACCCACCGAGCCCAGACTGGGATGGAAAACTGGGGGTTGTTTAACCTGCACCTTTCACCAGAGTCTCAGTTACCTGGTGATGTTGATCTTTTATATTATAGGGGTTTTATTTGTTTATTTTCTCTTTGGTTTTGGCTGGCAGCAAGTTGTGGTTCAGGTTCAAATGACAAGGGTAGGCCAGTGGCCCAGGTCCCTGCAAGCAAGATGCTTTTGTGGGAGTTTGAAAGGAAAAAGGATGTTGGGTTTTTGGTTTGAATTTAAAATAGCTGCTTGGGACAGCCCCTGCCTCAGTGGTGGCTGTTGTTCTGCCTGTGTCCTACGGAGTGGCCACGCTTCAGCCAGCCTTGCAAGCATCCCAGCTGGAGGGAGGCTGGAGGGAGGAGAGGAGGAAGAGGAGGAAAAGCTGCCTTTGCCTCTGGAAAGAAAAGGGGGAGGGGGATTAAAATGGAGGGGAAAAAAAAAACCCCAAGCTAAAAATGTGTCTTGCAATTGCCTGAGTGTGAACTGTGCTCTCACAGCTGCTGGGAGGAGCGCTGGGGGTGCTGGTTCCCCAAATCTCACAGGGGTTTTTTGGTGGGGTGAGGGGTTGCACATCCCTGTGGGGATGATGGGCAGGAGCAGGGTTGAGTGGTGAGGAAGGCTGCTGCCAGCTGGGCAGGGTGCACCAGGGGGACACGGTGTCCCTGGGTATGTGGGGGCCTGACCCAGCAGACCTCCACTGTGGTGGGACAGGGAGCCAGCACCCTGGGGCTCACAGCTGGGGTTTCCTCCAAACTTCTTGCAGCTCCAGCCCTTGAATAAGGGGAATTATTATTTTTCTTTCTGCCCCTATCATCAGGAGCCCAGAATATGCCCACTCTGCCCCCACAGGTCCTGCTCCCTCCACCCTGTCCCTGGGGCTGCCCTGACTCTCTGAGGAGGGGACAAAGGGGTGGGTGACCTGCAAATCACTTGGCCCCAAGGTTTTGAAGATTGTAGGGAGCTCAGGCAGCTCCATCCCCTCTGCCAGCACCAACCAGCCATGCCTGGGCTTTGCTCTCCCCCTGCCTGGGGTGGGGGGGGAGCACTGGGTCAGGGGCCACTTCTTTGGCTGATGCTGGGAATGGCCTCAAAAACGGCTTTATCTTGAATCCCCTGTGAGCTTCACAAGGCTTTCCCTGGCAGCTGGCATGGGGGTCACTGGCTGCTGCCCCCCTACCCAGACCCCTTCCCCACCGGGACCCCAGCAATGCATCTGAACCCCTGATTCTGCTCTGCTACACCCCAAAGCCTCAGGGTTGGGACATCCCCATTTGGGGGTGAAGCAGCTGCTGGGGCACGGGGGGTTCTCAAGGGCCCACCCTGAACATAGGGTCCATAACCCAAACCACCATATCCATAGGGGGCAACAGCCCCCTTCCTCCCCAGGACCCCAGCAACACATCTGAGCCCCTGATTCTGTTCCACAACACCCTAAAGCCTCAGGGTTGGGACATCCCCACCTGGGGGTGAAGCAGCTGCTGGGGACTCACGGGCTCCCCCTGCACAGGGGGTCCATAACCCAAACCACCCCCTCCATGGAGGCTGGGGGGGGGGGAAGGCAAGACTGGCGCACGGAGGCAAACGAGGACCCAGACCCAGAGGACGCTTAACAGAGTCAAGTTATTTTCTCTTGCTGCTTTTTGTTGTTGGATCCACAGTAATACAATCACAGAGATATATATATTATATATATACTTCTTAAATTACACAATCAATGTACAAAAAACCGGGGTGCGTTGCTGAGACGGGTGCTTGGTTGGGTTGTTTCTGACTTCTATAGTGGTTTTGGGTGGGGGTGGTGTTTTTTTCCCCACTCCCCCACCCCCTTTTCCCATTTGCCTACCTGGCAGGGGGTGCAGGACTGGGTGGCTCTTGCCCACCGTGCCCAGCACATGGTGCATCTCCTGCCTCTGTGAGAACACTCGATCCCTGGAGCCAAAAAATTCACCAACCCATAAAAGGAGCTGGAGAGAAGAGGGAGGAGCATGCGGGGAGGAGACGACATCTATGCTGCTGAGGGGGGTATGGTGTGGGAAAAAAGATGAGGTGATGGGTAGGGGAGAGCTCGGGGTGGGAAATGGACATGGGGAAGAGGGGTGACCATGCTGGGTGACCGTGCCCAGGGGGTGCTGAGGGGTTCCCATCCATGCTGTGGCCTGTTGCAGAGCTGGAGCACGGGAGGCATAGAACCCCTTGGGGAAATGCAGAGGGCATCACATGCTGCCTGCCCTGGGAATCTTTTGTTTTTGGCTGGCTTCACCAGGCATCGCTGCTCGGGCTGGGCTCTGTCACCCACACTGTTCTCCTTGTCCTCCCGCTGGCTGCAGCTCCCACCAGCACCCTGCAAGGCTGGGCAAGGCTCTGCTCAAACCCCTGCTCTGCTCCTGCATCCCTTCAGGAAAGGAGATGGATGGGGATGGTCCCCAGCAGCATCCAAGCCAGTCCTTGCTATCCAGGTTGGGCGTGAAGGTGCTTCCAGCAGCATCAGGCTGCGGTGGGTCCTGTCTGTACAGCATCTCAGGGCCATCTCCATCCCCATGGATCCGGTGTGCGTTGGGTGGCTGCCCTGCAAAGGGCGATGCTGCTCCCTGCAGCACACGCAGGGCATCGGCTCAGGAGCCTCCACACGCTCCAGACACGTTCGCAGCCCAGCAGTGAGGAGGAGGAGGTGGAGGAAGGTGAGGAGGTGCCACCAAGCTCCACGGTGGGGCTGGTCCCACCTCGCCTGGGCATCCCTCTGGCACCAGCCCTGCCTGTGAGCAGGGACCTGCCCATGGTTGGGGCCGGGTGGCTGCGGCACAGAAGGAGGGAGGAGGAGGAGGATGAAGCAGGGAGGAGGGCATGAAAACACCAAAGCATGGGAGTCAGGCTCCAATCC
>VZTU01025272.1:556-22428 GCA_013400835.1 Zapornia atra | reverse complement strand
CAGGTCTCTCTGGATGGCAGCGCAGTGTCCTGCCTGTCACCCACCCCTCCCAGCTCTGGATCATGGTCACTTGCTGAGGGTGGATGCTGTTCCCTCATCAGGGTCATCAATGAAGATATTAAACAGGACTGGACCCAACACCAGCCCTGGGGAAATGGCAGGAATACAAATGATCACATCCCTCTTCTGTAACCTGTTATCTGCTCTTCCCCAGGTGTTTTATGTTCACCCATCCCAGCTATCAGGGCAAAAAGGTTTGTGCTGGGGAATGTGTTTCTTATCTTGGAAACAGCATTTGGGTTGTTCCACCCAAATACAAGTGGTTTTTGAAGAGGGGCTGTTTTTCATCTGATGTCATTTCACTGCCTTTGGGGCAGTTTGTAAAATATTTGAATGATAACTGGCTTGTGGAAAATATGGATTTGGGTTCTAATGACCTTTGTAGTGATCCCTTTGAACGGGTTGCATGTCCTGGGACATGGGGTTTTTTTGGGATGTGTGTTGGTTTTGTTGTTGTGTTGGTTTTTTTTTTGTAAACCCGACTCTGTTTCACCCCCTCGTTTTGAACTGGTCCCTTTGTCTTGGGAGAGGTTGTTGGTAGCAATATCCTGTTTAAAGTTGTTTTAAAAGAATGACCTTGTAGGGCCTGTTTCCTGCTCTGTCTTCATGGGATTTCCTTTTTATTAAACAGGAAATAGTCTGATTACATAAAAGTGTGAGAATGACAGGTTTTTCCTTCCCACCGAGGGTTGTTCATGTTAATTCTATTCAGAAAACTCTCAACTGCCAGAGCAGCTGAAGTTAATTTACTTTGTCTAGAATTGTTGTTTACACCTAAAAGTTCCTACTAGTGTCTTGCTAAAGCTTTGTCTTGGCCTGAGCGATCCAGCAGCCCTTCCTGGAGAAGTTTTTTTGCATGGGATTTTCTTAGCAGATACTTTTTTTTCTCACAAGTAGAAGGCAGCAGGAGTTCAGTGGCATGAAGGATCCTGTGCTGAGTTTCACACATCCATTTCTGCAGCTTTGGAAATGATTTTGGGGTTTTCTGGTGGTGGGTTTGTTTGGGGTTTTTTTTTCCTTTGAGCCAGGAATTGAAATCTGAAATGACAAACCTGATGCTTCCTTCCCAGGTGAGAAAAAGGGATACTTGAAATCTACTTTTAACTTTGTCCACAGAAGCACCTGCTGACCTCAAGTTAGGCATTTCAGTCCGAGCTCTTCTGCTGCAGTGCCAGGAATGAGTCAGGATGGAGTAAAGGCCTTGTAATGTAATAGGAAGAGGTACAGTGATAAGATGGCCCAGGTCAGCAGGGTGTGTGTGTGCTGAGCAGGCAGCAGCCAAATCTTGGCAAACCAGAGCTGGTTGCTGGTGAGTCCCAGCCCATAGCACCTGGCTGCTGTCCCGAGCTTGAAGGCTCTGAGGTTGAATGAAGTTTACATTCCCTGTTGAGGCATGGCTTAGTGATCACGTTTGGCATGGATGGGATGTTTGGGGGAAAGGAATTCTGTCTTCCTCTTGAAGAAGGCCAAACACTACAGATGTTACTATAATGTGAATGCTGTTCCCTTGTGACCTCAGCCAGAAGATGGGTCAGGCAGCAAGCGTCTCCACTAGGAAACTGCAGAATTAATCAGGAACAGTGGCCAGCATGGCCAGGGAGGTGATCTCACCCCTGTCCTCAGCCCTGCTGAGGGCACACCTTGAGTACTGTGTGCAGTTCTGGGTGCTGCAGTGTAGGGACATGGAGGTGCTGGAGAGGATGCGGAGACGGGCAGCTGGGCTGGTGAGGAGAGGCTGAGGGAGTGGGGCTGTGCAGCTTGGAGGGGGCTCAGGGGAGACCTGCCCGCTCTCTACAGCTGCCTGAAAGGAGGTTGTGGGGAGGCGGGGCTTGGCCTCTTCACCCTAATTACTAGCAACTGGACAAGAGGCAATGGGTTCAGGTTGGATATCAGGAAGAAATTTGTCCTGAAAAGAGTGGTGAGGCATTGGCACAGGCTGACTGGGGAGGTGGTGGAGTCGCTGTCCCTGGAGCCATTCAATGAATAGGTCGATGTGGTGCTTTGGGGAGATGGTTTAGCGGTTATGGTGGTGTAGAGCTGACGGCTGGACTTGATGGTCTTGAAGCAACATGGTTGGAAAAGACCTTCCATGATTCTAAGCTAGCCCATTCTGCTTACCTGAATTCATTCCTAGTATGCATTGTAATTGCCTTAATTCCATAGACAGATTGGGGAGTGCTCAGGGGTTGAAATGGTTGTTTAATAAATGATGTTTCTCCACACATGGTAGGACTGAGATGTGGGTTCTGACTGAAGTAGGAAGAGGAGCCTTTGAGACATTATTATTGGTGGGATCCACAGAAAATTCCTGCTGAGAGGAGTCTTGATACTTGAGAACACAGAGTTTAGTTCCTGACTTAGGAAAGGTTAGACCAAAGTGGTCTAACCTTGGCAACCAAGTGGTTGCCAAAATGTTTGTTGTGACCCCTCTTCAGTTTCTGCCTTAAGCTTTTGCTGCTCCTGGTTTGAGAGCTGTGGTTTGGAGCCCTGCAACTGACCCTCCTCACCCCAGTGTGTTCTAGTCTGTTAGCCCCCCTCTTTTCCCTGTGCTGAGCCAGCATGGCCTGGGAGGCCCTGGAAAATGAAAAATCACTTTGTGGGATGGATGATTGGCAGATGAGAATTTCCAGAAGATAAAAGAACTGGGAAATCCTGGAAATCTTCTGCTTGTTTTTTGTTTCGGAAGTTTAATTTTGAATTCCACAGGTAGGTTTCCTCTTGATAACTAGTGCAAATCTTTTCATATCCTACTGGTAAATCAACATTTACACAGTAAAGCCTGGGATTTCAGTGTCTCACACAGTTTAACTTTGAAATGTTTGATTGAAACTCTTACAGCTGGCCTGTAACCTAATTGGACTGGTATGCTGGAAAGTTTCTGGAGCAAGTCGCTTTGGCTGGAAGCTTTGTGCCAGTGAAATGATGAAGTATAGCATGATGACTCTAATGAACAAGCTTTGTTTAGAGAGCTGAAAAACAGTATTAGTTTTGTTTTTAGTTTCCATTGCTGCTTACGGATGTATTGCAAGTAGATTTAATAAGCACTGTCTCTTGGTGTTATTTGGGGAAAATTTTTAGGCAGTTGAGATTGTTAGTTAGCTTTTTGTTTCCAGAGGATGATAAAGCAAAACCTGAACTTGTACAGAACAGAATCATGCTGGAATAAAATGTGTTTCAAGAAAAGCTACTACAAAACATGCTTATGAAAAATCACTCCTGTGCAAATAGGTGGATGTGGTTGAATCCTTTTCCTCACTCAAAAATAGGCTGTCCTCCTATGCAGCCCTTTCCTGGATTCTTAAGTGATTTAAGGTAGGCTTGTGTTTTGTCTGTATCTCATTGAACTCCTCATCCAAACCAGAAATAACCAAGCACTGGCTCCAGAGCTGAGCCCTTTGATGTCTGCTGCATAAGAGGAGGCAGACAGGGAAGTTGAAAATCTTTGCTAATACAATTGTGCCTAAATATTTAAAGGGAAGTTACCTGACTTTTATGTATCATCAGTGTAACCGCAGAGGCAGACAAGGCCAAAGGTACCAATAAAGTCAGATCAAACTGCTTCTGCAAAGGGTGAAGGTGCTGAGAGGCTTCTGTGCCATCTTACCTTGTTGCATGAGGTGTATCCCAAGCTGTCAAGACTACGTAGTGACTTTGAGTATGGCAGTGATCTCTTACAGCCTCAGTATTGTGATGCTGTATCAAATAGCAAATGGCTGTCTTGGTATGTGGAGGCATAATCCATTCTGTGACACAGAGGAGCAGTGAGAAGGTAATGGCTGAAATAATTTGGAGTGTTGGAGTGCCTTGGTGTCACTGATAATGGAGTTTGCACAGCTGTCTGAAAGGGGCTAAGGAAATTGTCTTGGCAATCGGAGTATTTGGATTGGTTGTGTGTGGATCCGTGAGAGATGGAAAGTCAACTTCTTTTCAGGCAGGCTCTGAAGAGGGGCTGCCCTGAGGTTATACATAGCTGTGCTCTGCTCTCCACAGGTGCTGCTGGTTAGCAGTAGTCGTCATCCTGATCGATGGATTGTCCCTGGGGGTGGCATGGAGCCCGAGGAGGAACCCAACGTGGCCGCCGTGCGAGAGGTCTGTGAAGAGGTGAGTGTTTGACAAGACTGGGAGCTCCTGGAGCTGCACTGCTGATTACTGGCAGTTGGTTTTCATCGCTCTTGCTTGTTTCCCTTAAGGTGAAGAGGAATATAGGGTCACTGGTGATACCCACATCATACACTGGAGGGAAACTGGAGTTCTAAGTAAAGACAGCATAGGAACGTAATTCATGGTCTCAGGGTGAACTCATCCCCACCTGGTACCTTGAACTACAAATAGATGGAATTAAGCTTTAGTCATTTCAATATGTACAATGATACTCTCCATTTTTTTTCTCTGCATGAAGAACAGTTTCTAAGGAGACCTTCAAAGAGCTGTGTGTTTGTGGAGCTATCCAATACCTGGGTAGAAGGCAGACGTAAGGCCTTATGAGCTGTGACAGGCAATACATGCGTAGAGACCTCAATATATTTGGTCTAATACGTATTTTGTGTTTCATGTGAGTAAGAGAAATGGATCATAAGAGTTATAAGCAACCATTCCTAATGTGTTCATGTTTTTTAATTGAAGCCATTTCAGAAAGGGAAATCAAGTAGCAGATCAAACAGATTGTATGGGGAAGGCATGTTTTTCTCTTTCAGGCTGGAAGAGAAAATTCTTCGTGAGGAATTTAAAGCCAGCAAATAGAATGATATGTAAAACATGTCTTTAGAATTTGCTTCTGAATGTTATTGAATTGGAGAGATGCTTGGATTGAGAAACGATTAAATGATTATGTATGGATGACCAAATAGGTTCATGGTTATATAAGGATTAAAAAAGCTTGCAAGAGGGTTATAAATCTTTGTGCTGCAGAACAGAAATCAAGAGCTAATTGATGGGTCTTAGGAAGAAGCTTCTCCAGTGGTTGCTTTATTTAATTATCTGGTATATGAAGGTTTTGCTCTGAAGCATTGGGGAGTAGCTGCTGCTGAATATTTGGGCCTCTGGACTCATCTTGTGTGTTAGTTCCCAAGTTGCATGTTTCTCTTTGGATGTTTTTATAATGTAGCAGAATAGCAGAAGCATGTGAAAGATTATACAGAAGTTTATTTTTTTTAAAGGTCCTTAGATCCCTCTGGCACTGGGGATTGCTGCTTGCAATTTTCCTTTCCAGCTTGTAATACAGCTCCTGCTTTTTTAGTAACTCAGCAATCTTTCAAACACGTTACAAGCCAGAGTGAGTTTAACCAGAATGATAGAAATATTTTGAGCTGCAGACTCCTGCTTTACAACCTGATGGTTGTTAATAATTGGTACAGGAGGCAAGGGTTCACTCAGGAGATGCATGGCTTTGCCTTTCAAATCCCTTAAAACAAATCTGTATCGACCCTCCCTTTCCCAGGAAGCACAGCGCCTTGGAAGAGTCACCTCTCTTTCCATGACAGCTCGGGGGCTGAAAGGAAGCCTTGGCATGGGCTCAGTCTGCAGCGAAGAAACTGGTTTGGGCTGGCTGAGATAATCCCCTCTCGCTCAGCTGGTGTTCCCTTGCTCACGTGGACCGGTGCCGAATGAGAATGTAATTCAAACTGTGGCAGCCTGGCAGGGTTGAGTCATTCCCAGCGAAGCACCTATCTGCTCGAGTGCCCCTCGCCAAACAGTAAACATCAAGAGCTCCAAAAGCGGCAGGATTACCCCAACACCTAACCTCAGCAACACCTCCAGAGCCTTGCATGCTGGGAATCTGGGGCTCTCAGGTGCTGGTAGGATAAAGGCCTTTCCTGAAAGCTCTCTGCAGAAGAGCAGCCTCTCCTGTATAAAATTACTCGAGCGCTTCAGCTGATGATTCTGCTGGCTGACATGGGTGAGCTTTTAGGTGTGTGAGGCCTTCCTCAAAGAGGTTTGTGTTCCAGCACGCTGCTTCTGCAACCAAAATTATAATGTACATCAACTGTCCTAAGCTCAGCGAGGTGTTTAGTGTAAAATGTTGCTGGGGAATGTGTGTTACATTACAGCTGTAACGCTATGAAGCACCTGGTTTCCCAGCTCTTGCTATTGATTTGGCAGGGGAAGTGTTTTAGGAGGCTGCTTGCCGGGCAACTGGTGTGTGCACTAGCTGGTAAGCCTTGTTTCATGTGAATTTAGGCTGATGTCTGAGTGGGTTTGATGTCTTTACTCCTCTCCTGGGAGAGGCATGTCTGTCACTCACAAGGAAATGAGGTTAGCTGAGCAGGTAGAGTCTGCTGCTTGTGTTGGGGAAAAGGAAAAACAGTTTTCCTCTGTGTCGATGAACAGAAAGGAATTTTTATCCTCAGAGAAGGTGGTTTGCATGCTGGTCTAAGTCATGGAAGAAAACTGTGGGCTTTCTTTCACTGCCTTTGGTACGCCTTTCCAATTTTAATAAGAGACAGTTGGAAGAGCTGGAAGGACTCATTCATCTTTCAGTTGCCTGTGGTCTTTGAAGATGACAATAGGCTGCTTTTTCTCAATTCATTCTTTTTTGCGTGGTATGCATTTGCTTCCCTAAGCTAAGATTTTTAACTTCTACAGTGGCTGTTTTAATTTTGCCATGTGAGTTTATCCATGTGTTTGCTGGAATAATTGTCATATAAAGAAATCTGCCTCTTCTCCCTTTCCAATTTCCAAAATTTTAGAAGACTCTTCTGAAAATGAAGTGTTGATTCCGAGTGAAACTTGTGATCCCTCTGCCCCAGTTTGAGTTAGAAGTCCTTGTCCTAGTTTGCAATAGTCCTTATCTATATTAATCTCTACCAGCAGAAGTATTAAAGCAGACAGGTACCAACACTTGTCATGCTTTCTGTTGTCTGCATGAAATGTGAAGTGACTGGAGTTGTTGCACATTGTTTTGCAGCAGAGTGGCAGTAGACAAGCGACGCCAGCTCTGAATGAGCACAGCCTTCTCTCAGAATAAACCCACTTACTGCTGACAAATTGTTGCAAAACGATGTAGTCAGTCTATAAACCCCAGGTACGTGCAAAGCTTCACCTTCTAGGGGAGTGCTGTGCCCCTTCAAAGCAGCCATTGGTGCCAGTGGAGTGTATTTTTTGATTCTGGGGTTTATTTTTTGATTCACCATTGCGTTCTCTCCCCAGAAGTCATTTTGTGTTAGGAAGAAGGGGTGGGTTTTTTTTATGGGTGCGAGCAACTGGTGAAGAACATGTTTTAGAAATAGATGCCTTAAATTAAACTTCTTACAGAGTCACTTTGAAAAAAGCCTCCACACTCACCTGTTAAACCCAAAGGCATTTCATTTTGCACTTGCAACATCTTTCACATCCTGACCTTTAAATACTTAGTAAATGTCAAGTTCTATAAAATTACGGGACTGTTAGTCGTGCTTTCTTCATGGGGAATCAAAAGCCAGATAAGTTGTGCTTGATCTGTGATCAAACAGGCAATTGATGCCAGTATCAAAAAATAGTCCATCATGATAGTACTTTGATCTGGACAGTAGACCTCTCTTTTTTTATTTTTCTCTTTTTTTTTTTCCCCTCTCACACATGCTTTATGAATAATCTGCCCTGTTTTGTGTCTTGTGTTACTTATTTAGAATATGAATATTGATATATTTCAGTACTAGAATTTTCTTTAAGTATTTCAAGGACCATGGATGGATGGCTGAGAAGATTCAGGAATATTCAGTGCAAATAGAGGACCAAGTTCACTACTGGCTGCTACCCCGAGTACTCAAACCTCAGAGCAATGAGTACAGTGGCTTCAGGTTCTTCACTCTGTCATGCAATTTAATTTCTGTTTCACAAATGTAAAAGTCTGTGTCAGTAGTAACACAGTAAGAAATTCAGAGAATAACCCTCTCAGAGGCAGCAAGAAAATTTGCCTGGCAGGTCTGTAACTGGTGTCTTTAGAACTTGTCTAAGCTAGCAGTCTTTATGGGTGTGATTTACTACCTTCAGTGCTGCGAGTATTAGAGCAAAGATTTGGGTGTTTTACCACAGTCCTCTTGCCCAGCAGTAATCTGTAGTAGATGCAGGCTTTGAGCCTAATAGAGCAAAGTAAAATAGCTGAAATTCCAACCCACATTTTCCTTAGCTCAGATGGAGGGAAATAAAAGCTGTCCCTAGGAACAGATGGTGTTGCTGCAGGCTGCTTTTTGCATCTGACCCGAACTTATTTTCAGCTTTGAAACCTGAACCTGCTGTTCTTGGATGTCTTCAGTAATTTTTCTTTATTAAAACAAGTTGTTCCATGAGCAGCAGAACTAGTAAAGCTTCATTTCCTCCAGATTTTTTGTCCCTTGTCCTGAATGCCCAGCCCACCCCTCTGGGCAGCTGGCCGGCAGCGGTCTGAAGCCCTGTGCTGTTTTGGGGCAGTTGCTGTGACACTGATGCAGTCTTGCCAGATCTGCCTTTCCTTCCAGTGAAGAACCTCAGCCCTTGAAAACCAACATGGAGCTGCAGAGCAGTGAAAAAGCAGCTCATTTTGCAAGCTCCTTTTATACCTGAGTGTGTCTCTTCCTTGGGGAACACTGTTGTTTGATGGATTTGCTTCATTTTCACACCCCCCCATTGGAACAGTTGCTACTGCTGCTCTCCTACTCTTTGTCAGTAGATTTCATAGTGTCCTCCTAAGATATGTATGTATTTTGAGGCTTGCAGTGCTTCTAATGCTTAGTGGGGGAACATGTGCCCAAATAAATTGTGCTGTCCCTGCCAGACACTGTTGTGGCCCACGAGGGCGGAGGATTCACAATCCATTTACTACAGAGGAGAAGATTCCTGAGTCATCTGGTGCAAATTAAAGACTTAAATCCAGCTTCATTCCTGGATGAGCCTGTGACCATGCTTTTAACTTTCCAAGAAAATGCTGGTTGTCCTGCAGCGAAGATGAGTTGGGAGGGTGCTGAGGGGTTGGCTCCTAGGAAGGCAAGAGGTATGGAGCTTGGCTAAAGAGAAGCCTGGCAGTTTTGCTGCCAGCTTGCTTTATATACATATTTAAAAATATGTCTATGACTGCTACAGAGTTATTTTCTTTGATGCCTTGGGCAACTTTTATGTTAGAGATTTGTGTGAGGCTCTGAATTCAACTTCCACATTTCTTTTTTCCATTAAACTCAGTACATGATTGTAGAGACTGTGACTTTCCTATTTGTATGTGAATTAAGTGCTTTATCAAAACCACCCCGATCAATCTGTGGTAGATGTCCTGTATGTTGCCTTCAAAATCCACTACACTGATAGAGTAGGATGAGCTGTCATTGGTCTGTCAGATGTTGCTGTCTTTGGTAAGGAGTCTTTATAAATCAGCCCAGTATTTCTTTGTCCAAACCCATTAATTTGTGTCACCATTTACTCCTACGTGCAGTGAATCCATACATGAAGAAAACCTCAGCACTCTGAGTTGTCTAACAATAATTCAATGTGATCTTCCTACAGTCTGTGTTTGTCTTGGCATCACTTTTTCTGGGGGAACAAGACCAGGCAGAACAGAGAAGGCTCAGAGATCTTAGTTTGCAGGCTGAGCCTTCCTTCTGCTGCACCTCTATTAAAGCAGAAGGAAGGGCTCCTCACCTGCCTATTTGACTTCAAGCACAGCTTTAGAGCAGGGGGATAAACTGCTTGGGAGGCTGGTTGAGCAGTGTTTATTCATGCAGTGTTCATTCAGTTTCCAGGCTGACTAGTTGCCTGGAGATCAATTTGTTTCTAGTCAAGCTTGAGAGTATGTTAAACCCTCACAACAACATCCCTGGCTTTTGATTCAGTGACCCTGCAGGTAAGTGAGGCGAGCAGAAATCCAACAAGTGAAGAACATTGTCTCTGAGGCAGTTATTTACCTGAAACATTTGATTTCCCTTCACCTTTCCATCTATTTATGGATGTAGGCTGTGAAGCTGGAAGCTGATATGGTGGTTTAGCTTTAAAAAAAATAAATAAATAAACCAAACTCCTCATTTGAGGCTGCTGGAGTTCTTTGAACGAAATTCATTTGAAGTGTTTGCCTTCCAGCTCACTTCTGAGAAAGATTAGTCCAGGTTAGCAGCAACAGTAAAGTAAATGAAGTAAAAGTAAAGTACATGAAGTAAAATCCCTCATCTGCAAAGGTCACAACCAGTTATCTGTCCCAGCCACACTGGGGTGTGTGCACACGTGGACGTTGACCTTCATGGAATCGCTGTTTGACTCCAGAAATAGCCTCCTGGTTGATAGTCAGTGGCCCACCTATGGGCTGCACAGAGGGTCAGAAATGCTGATGAGACAGTAAGTTTTGCATCCAAAAAGAACATAAAAGATTCAGTTGCAAAGCTCCTTGCTAGAAATAGAGGTCAGGGAGCACGTTACAGAAAGAATTCTAGATTTAGTAGGAATGCTTGTAGTAGGGGGAGCTACAAATCCTTTTTGTTAGAAGCAGTACTGAGGTGCTCTGGCTGTATTTAGTGCCTGGGAAAGAAACGAGTAAAATAATGAATAAAAAAGGTCTACCTTCCTACAAACATCTGTGCAGCTGAACAAGTGGGAAAGGGTCTGTCTCAGCTGCTGAGGACAGAGAATTGGACTTTTTTAGTTGCCCTCATCCCTTTAAAACAAAGGGAGGATGGGGACATGCACAAAAAAGGCCTGATGATACAGATCTTGTCTGCAGGAGCACAGGCACTATTTTCCTCAGTTGCTTAGGGATGTGTTCCAGAGACAACAGCTGAATTTACCTTCCAGAGTGACTGGGTTGTATGCCAAGGTTGTGTGTGTTGCTTCAGGCCAGTGAAGTCATGGAGCAACATCTCACCTTGTCTGTAACACTCGAGTTCCAGCTGGTTACAGTGGTAAAGAGAAGGGAATGTAAATTATTAGGGAAAAAAGAGGGGGGTGGTGGGGTGCTTGTGGGGGTGGGAGAGTGGGATGATTTTGCATTTGGTGAGTGTAGAAGGAAACACCACTTTGAGACAGTGGCTGAGCCACCAGAATTGGGAAGCTGTACAGCTAGTGACAGCAAACCAGATAAAGCAGGTACACCTCCAGTAGTATTCAAATAAAAGACAAAAGCATTGCTTAGATCTCTTGATTTGTGTGTCTGATTCCAAAGTCTCCTTTTAATGTGCATCTGGGTGTATCAGAAATAGTCGTGTTCCTGGTGCAGAAGTCTCATTACAACACTGATAGTATTTTCTATTTCTATCAGCAGGCTTCAGATCTGTGCAGGGGATCCCTGAAATATCCAGTAGCTGTCTCCTTGCTTTGATGTCTTAAATGGATGCCTTATACATCCTTTGAAATAGTTTTCTTAAAGTATCACTTTAAAGAGGTAAAACTGCTAAACCTCAAAGCAAATTTAGACTTAAACTGAGGAAAAAATCCTTGGCACTATACACATGGTTAGAGCTCATGATAGGTTTAGGCCATTTTCCTTGTGACTGTGTTGTTTTCTGATTAACAGAATTTGACAGCATTTGTTTCCCATGCTAAAGGAGCTGCTCCTGCACAATGAACACAGAAATATGTGCTGACCTGTTGTTAAAGCCTGTTTTGTTTTGTTTTCTTTCTCTCTTTGACCTTCTCATAGGCTGGAGTGAAAGGGACGTTAGGAAGATTAGTGGGAATTTTCGAGGTAAGTTTCAGACCTGGAGGCTGGGAAGTTTTGATGCAAAAAAGAATCTTGGAGTAAAAAACCCACTTTCTAACATGTTATGAAGTACACTAGATAACTTTGAAGGCAAACTTAGGGCTCCCTGTTTAAATAAAAGAGCCATGCTGGTCCTTTTGGTGACAGGGATCATCTCCTGTTTCCACCTCAGCTGAAATCATGAGTGGTGAGCCAGTGTAACAGTAAATATTCTCAGTGGCATCCTTGCTGCCAGAAAATGCCACCCAGCAGCTGGGGAGCAGTGGCTCTCCTTTGTTCTTTGCCACCTGCTGTCACCCCTTGCCAGAGTGGCCTCTGCAGCAGGGTGAAGCGTGGGCGCTCCTGTTTGGAGCGCGGTGGCACCTGATGAGTCCTGGGGGGATGCACAGTCAGCAGGTCCCCAGCATGGGGCTTTCTGCAGTTGTGTTTTGACCACATGAAACAGATAAAAATCTTTCCTGTGGGTTTTTCCCCCCAGCTGAGGAACTGATTTGTACCCATATCCCCCTACCAAATCCTACCTTACAGATCAGGAGCCACACTTCCCAACTACAACCCCTATTAATCTTTTCAGACCTCTCATTTAAAACCCAAAAGTATTTCATAGCTAAAAACGAGCTCTAATGAGAGAGAAACTGAACACAAGGTACCAGAGCATCGCAGTGAGGTGGCTTGTGACTTGTAGTCACCATGTGCCCCACTCACCTTCTCTCCTTTGGTAGTTTTGGTGCTGTTCTCTTCTCTTTGCCTTCTAGAATCGGGACAGGAAACACAGGACATATGTTTACGTACTTATTGTCACAGAAGTGTTGGAAGACTGGGAGGACTCTGTCAATATTGGTAAGTTCTTTCTGGTTGTTAGCATTAACTGGTTTGATGGGGACAAAACACGTCAGCTTAGCATCCCTCTGGGACCTGGAATCCTTGTGAGAACGGGTGAGAAAAGTTGCTGTGCTGTGGTTTTTGGGTTGCTGGGGGAAAAAAATTGTGGGTCAAATTGATGCTTTTATAATCTCTGTGCCCCAAGACAAGTCAACTCAGCTGTACAGCTGCCTCTATAGGAATTTGGTGTTTAATTCTGGCACTTGAAGATTGTAGAATCATAGAATGGTCTGGGTTGGAAGGGACCCCAAGGATCACAGAGCTCCAACCCCCTGCCACAGGCAGGGCCACCAACCTCCAGGCCTGGAGCTACACAAGGTTGCCCAGGGCCCCATCCAACCTGGCCTGGAACACCCCCAGGGACGGGGCATCCACTCCCTCTCTGGGCAGCCTGTTCCAGCCCCTCACCACTCTTTCTGTAAAAAACTTCCCCCTAATATCTAATCTAACCCTTCCTTCCTTTAGTTTTAATCCATCCCCCTTGTCCTGCCATTATCTGCCCTTTTTAAAAGTTGAATGTCTTCCTGCTTATAAGCTCCCTCCAGGGACTGGCAGGCTGCAGTGAGGTCCCCCCACAGCCTTCTCTTCTCCAGGCTGACCCAGCCCAGCTCCCTCAGCCTCTCTTTGTAGGGCAGCTGCTCCAGCCCTCTAATCATCCTGGTGGCTCCTCTGACCCCTCTCCATACTAAGTGAAGAAGATGAAGAGGTGCCTAAGATGAGAAGAAAATCTATGTGGGCAGTGTGGATTAATCATTATCCATTCTCTTTTGAAATTTCCACATTTAAATCAGATTCCCAAATGAAAAGGAACCTGTTGTTCTGCAGGTTTGGCAGTAGCACTGTGGCACCTGTAACTTGACTTTCCTCATGCTGCCTATGGCAGAGGTTTTAGGGAAGGAATTAAGGAAGGAATGCCCTCCAGCAGAAATTGAGGCCCCTTTGCAAGTTGATGGAAATTGGTGGTGTAGGTTGTTCTAAAATGAGTATCTGACTTGAACAGAACTTGCAGAAATAGCAAAGTAAACGTGGTGCTGGTTGTTTTTTCACTTGGGACATGGCAAGACCTGTTTGTTTGGACAGCAGATGCAGTGCCCTAAGCAGATATGTGTGGTGGGAATAGAGGAGCCATCAGTGTGGTGTTTGAAGTAGGTGGCCCATGAGACCTGAGAATCCAGAGGACACTTCCCTGTGTCTCTTGAACTGATGTTTTTCTGCAGACTGAAACGATTCCTGTGGCATTTGTGCACATGCTAATAATTGAAAGCTAACCAACAGCAGTGTTTAAACATAGAAGGGGTAACTGTTTTGTTGCACCCTCTGATTGTTTTGCTTTTCACCCACAGGAAGGAAAAGGGAATGGTTTAAGATAGAAGATGCCATCAAAGTGCTGCAGTATCATAAACCAGTGCAGGCCTCCTATTTTGAAACCTTGAGGCAAGGCTGCTTGGCAAACAACGGCACTCCTGTCATGACCACGACGTACTCTGAGAGCTCCATGTCTGACATCAGATGACTGAAGACGTCCCTCTGAGAGAAATTTTGCAAAACAGACTCAAAACATGGATTTCCCTCCCCACCCCTCCCCTTTTTCACATGCCTCCTCTCTCAAACAAGGCATGGGCAGCAGCCTGTGGCAGAGCAAGCGTTAAGAGTGCTACAATATAGTGCAAGGTGGGAATTATTTTTTTTTTTATTGGCTTTTTATTTTTTTTTGTTGTTGTTTTGGCTTTTTTTTGGGGAGGGGGGAATCTGTATTTTTGTAAAATACATTTTGTGCATGAAGTGCCCCTTTCCCCTGACACCTCTTCCATGGCCTGGCCAGCGAGGCTGCCAGTTTCTGCCTTGTGTTCTGAAGTGTCCCATTTGTGTCATCCCAGCCATAGCCACTTTTTTTTTTTTTCTTTAAAAATTAATTAATTAAAAGACTTTAAATGTGAGATCAGCTCTTTTAAGTCTTAGTCTGTACTGTAAGGTGCTGTTCAGACCCATGTGGTGGTCGCTTTCAGCATATATGTATAAACTCTTTTTTTTTTTAGATGGAGAATTCTAACCTTTTAATTTTGTGGGGAGTTTTTCTTTTGGTTTTTTTTTTTTAATCTTGGCCTTCTGAAAAGAAGGGTTCCTAATTAATCTGTTTGCCTTTTGGTATTTTATTTTTTAAACACACACTCTGTGACAGTGCTAGTGGCTGGGCCAGTATCCTCCCCGTTCAGTATCTTAGTGCAGTGACACTTGAAGTTGAGGGCAGAGTTTTGATCACCTGCAGACATCCCTGCTGCTCCCTTGCTTCTCCTACAGCTTCCACTGGTGTTTCTGCATTGACATCAAAATGAAACAAACAAACAAACAAAAAAGGAGTTGGTCTTTTTAACACTTGGCCAAAAATAGCCTCAGAAACGCTGCGGTAGGGACTGAATCTCCTTGTCTGTGGTAGGAATCAGGGATTCAAAGTGGGGTCAAAGTGGGACAAACTGGAGCATAGATCACCAATGCTGTTCTGCTGATCTTCTGCGTTCTGCTGATGTCTCTTCTTGTCCACATGCCTTACACCGTGCTGAACTGGAGACCTGTAATTTGTGCTAAAGCATCGGATTGTTCTCACTGAGCAGTTCCTGGATAAACCAACCACCTTGTGGCCCTGAAAACAAAGAGAAGCCCTGGGGGGGAAAGACTTGAGGTGTTCAATCTCTTGTCCTGTGGTTCTGCAGCACTTACAATTGCGCCCTGGAGCATGTTCAGATTGTTTAAACTCTTCCCTCTGTGAAAGGTACAGCTGCCTCCTGAGCAGGATTCCTGGCTGGAGAAGGGCACCGTTCCATAGGATAGCTCCCCTGATGCGTTGGCACACTTCACATGATTATTTTTTTTTGTTGTTTTTATTGATGTAAGTTACATGCTGTCTTGATTTGCCAACAGTGTTGTCTAGTTGGGAAATAAAATGGGAAGGGTTGGGGCTGGGGGATGGGGTGGGTTGGGACAGGTACAAGTTTTGGGTGGGGCATTAATTAATCCCTGGCTTTGGGACAAGAAGTAGTTGCTGGATTCAGTAACTTCTCCTTTGTCAGAGCATAGCCAAGATGTGAAATTAAATCTGCAGTACTCTATTATTTTTTTTTTCCTTTTTCTTCTTTTTTTTTTCCCTTTTTATTTAACAAAACAAATATTCTAATAAACACTCACTGTTCCAGAGTTTTCTCTCTTCCCAACAAGCGCTTACAATATGAAAATCCCATAGACAATATCCATGGAGCCTGGGACAAGGGGGAATGGTATCCTTGCTGCTTTGGCAAGGGAGCTGTTCATTTTAAGATCCCTATTCTGTTCCTTTCCTTGTTCTTGCTTTCATCAGTGTGGAGTAGCAAGGCCAAAAGCAGTGCCAGTGATCGCTAACACGAATCAACCAGGCATAAGAAAAAGCTGAGAGGCATTATTCAAGAAGTAGCTTGAAACCAAGCATCTGGAATTGAGCCTAAATTACACCCAGTTCAGCTCACTTCAACTTAGAGACGAATGTATCATACTAATTTCTTACTCTGTGCTGATGGGCCTGAACCAAACTCTCAAAAAAAAAAAAGGGCTTGAATATTGTATCTGGAAGCCTCCAAGAAATTCAGCCTGCTCTTACCAAGCCCTGAGTGGCACCTAACACAGCCATCTACTGCCTTCAATTGAGTCTTTACTGTACAGATTAGTATGTTGAAATTGCTTTGCAACAACAAAACAGCTGGTACTCCTGAAAAAAGTAACTGCAGTTTTAATATCGACAGCATGCACACATTTGTTTTTAAACTTAAAAAAAAAAACAAACCTGAAAAAAAAATGTTTTTACAGGGCTGTTAAACTGACAATTTAGGGTAGAATATTGTTAATGACTTGCTAATGGCTTATTTGTTTGGGTCAGAAAACAAAATAAATTGTGCCAAGAAAGTGTTTGAATGTGGCATGAATTGATGTTGTTAACACAGTATAACATCCAGTGGCTGATAGTATGCCTTCTTAACTGGAAATAGCTCCTGGGGTAGGAATTAGAAATTCAACAGATGCAGATTTCCAACCTGGCCTTAGTTCCCCTGCTACCCGAACCTCTCCCCACACCACACGAATTCCCCTCTTCCTCAGCATCTGAGGTTCTTCTCTGGTAACCCATAGAGCTGTGTGCCCTGGCTGTTCACACCCTTTTATCCAGAACTGCTGTTCAATTGGTTTGGGACTGACAATCAAGCTACCTTTATTAGTGAGAAGGGAGTTGTGGTAAGGAGGGAGGTGCTCTGGGTTTCCTGGTATCTTAGTGCCTGCTTGATCGACCTGCTGTCAATGGCTTAAAAACCCTGTAGGATTAGCCTTGGGCATCCAGCCTTGCTAAAACTGGTGCTATGTATTGAGCTAGCATTGGAGATAGTGGGATTCTTACCTCACATGATGCAGCCTCACCCCTTAAACAGAGCATTGCAGTGTGTCTTAGCTTCCCCTTGAAGGATAACCTTCTTAGTTTGGCTTTCAGCGTAGCTTCTGTCTGTCGTGGTGCTGTGTGTTCAGAGGGAGAACAGAGGAATACCAAGCCTGCAGCTGGTTGCCCTCAAGTTGTGGGTTCTTGGAAATCTGGGTTGGGAGCCAGGCTGGGTTGATGATGCTCAGAGGGGGTCACTGTCAATCGCTTTTGGCATGCTCTGTACCCTGAAAAGCTTCCAGCGTCCTCTCCCAACTTGCCCCAGTGAGATCACCTTTTCCCTTGCTGTGCTTCCTACATGTGCTCATGGGATGTATGAGGACACCTTGCTCTCAGTTCACTGAGAAGCAAATCTGCCTGCAGTGAGGAAGGTGGGCAACACCACTGACCCCTGAAGTGCTCAAGGACTGGATTCCTTCATGCATCAAAGTGTCACCTCAGGGTTGAGTGAGACCCACTGCTCAGTGTGGGGAGGTTCTCTGAGCAGCGCAGGGAGGTTTCCCCTCTTCCACATCAATTCACTTCCTCTGCTGCTGTCAGGATGAGGAATCCTTGAGCTGCATCCTGCCATCTGGATTTTTAAATGTGCTGGAGACCTTAATGGGAGAAGAGAAGCGCGTGCAGGCGTCACCACTTAGCCTGATGATCTTTTAAACCTCAAAATACTTAGGGAAAAAAAAATCTGGATCTCTCTTACTGGAAGCATTTGACAGACCAGTGTGGATTACAGCCACAGCAGGAAAATGATAGCTCATCATTTAAGATGATGCTGGGTAACAGGGATGCTGGCTTCTCTAGGGGGAAGGGAAGACAACCCTGTGCTGGAGCCAATGGCTCCAGCAGCCGCTGTTGGATTCTTCCAGTGGGGTTTGTCAGATCCTGTACCTTCCCAATGATCTTAACTGATGAGTAAAACTCCAGAGGCAGGTGGAGGCCCTTCCATGGGAGAGTGCCAAGTGGGATTAAACTTGGTGGAGCTGCAATGGCATGCACTGAGCTGTAGGAAGATCAGGTTTTGGTATGGTGGAATGAGGATTGTGATGCGTTGGTTGAACGTCGGCTTAGAAGTTGTGTGCTGTAGAGAACACAAAGCTGCTTTGTCTTGGAAGCAGTATCCTTTCAGATACGACTTCGGGGCTCTTCCACCCTGAGAAGCCCCCCCATCTCCTCTGAGGATGGCTTTTGGGGAGGCAGGCGATGGTTTGGGGGCTGGCAGGCAGCTGTGGTTTAAGCATCGGCGCGGTGAACGCTGGATGCGCTTCCCAGCTCCCCAGACGCTTCCATGGGGTGTGATCTTGGACGTGCCTCAAAGCGACCTCCACAAACCCCCAAATCAGAAGGGACTGGAATCTGCTGGTGTGGCTTTTTCCCTTCTGCAGGCACAAAGTACTCACTGGCTAAAAATGTGGGTAGGGAATGTCAGGAATCCTCAGTTCCCAGATCTAGCCCGGACCTCATGCCTCTGCCGCAGCTTTTCCACACAGAAAACGTTTGCACCATCTTTGCAATGTGCTGGTTGCTCCAGAAGAGCAAAGGATTGGAAGCTTCTCCCAGTTAGAACAGCTTCAGCTCTCCTCACTCTCAGAACCACTCTTTTAGCCCAAATGGGTGTGTTGGTGCTTGGCAGGCAGGGATGTTTGTACCGGGGTGGAGGAAACGTGGGATGATCTGGGAGTCCTGTGGGAAAGAGGTTGGAATATTTCACTTCCCCAGAGTAGATGCTACATCTGGTGCTGAATCTCAGGAGAGGATCAAAATCAGCCCTTTTAGCCAAACTTACACCAAGAAACGGAGTCTCTGCAGCCTCCTGTTGGTGTGAAGAGCTTTTATCTTCTAAAGATACTCAACAGCGTTGTATTATTCAGCAGCTCTGCTCCTGCTTTGAGATGAGACTCTCCTCCCTCCTGCCTTCCTTCTTCCTGCTTCATAAGAGCATCATCTAGTGGCTACACACCCAGGGATGCAGGTGACCTTCTGCTGCGTGCTCTCGTGTCTCAGACTGTGATGTAGAGAGGTGTACGTAGGGGTGTACACAGGTACACGGATGTTCCTCATGTCTCAACCTTGGGATGAATGTAATACAGTTAGAGAGGACTCTGGGCTCCCACGGTGGGGTGTGGGGTGTAGCTGTGGGTAGTGTTTTACTGGGTACAGTGTCACGAGGGCGGTAGGGAATGGGGTGTAGCTGGGTGAGAGAGAGCCCTGGGTTGGAGATGGATTTGGGAGATTGAGGAAATCTCTTTTTGGTGCTAGTTGGGAGGGTTTTTTCCTCTTTGTGTGTGTGGGAAAGTGAGAATTTTGAAGTTAGACTCAAGAAATTGGCTCTAGAATTGCCTCAAGTAAATCCTGGGAGGTCCAAGAGCATTTGCTGAACTTCCTCTGTGTCCTATTTTCTATTTATCACATCAGGAGATCTGGAACCATCACATTTTCTCCTCACTCTTTCCATGAACTCTCCATCCCTGAGACCCCTGGGCATCACCCTGGAGCTGCCTGTGCCTGGCAGTGGGACAAACACCCAGGGCCTGTCAGTGGGTACAAGCATATACCTGCTATAGGCTTTTCCATTCCTTACTGAACTGAGATACCTCCAAGGTCAAAGCAGTGGGGCTTTGTCTCCTCTCTTCACATCCCAGCTGGTACATTCAAACGTCCCCTTCGCGACCGAGGGCAAGACTTCAGCACCAACCTCTCCTGCTTGGCAGTGCCAGCACCAGCACTCCCTATGGATTATGGCATTTGGGGTTTAGGGCTTTTTTTGGGGGGGTTTAACCCTTGCAGGTAATTCTTCCTGAGTCATTCAAGCTCTCAGACCCGGGGTTGGATGGTGCCAGCAGCAGAGTGCAGTTGGGGATGAGTTCCCCAGGGTTTCCAGCTCCTGGAAGACACGGTGATGCTGGCTGGGATGTCTCAGTGGAGGCTCTTGTGCCACTGCTGCCCAGCTTTCCCATGGAGGAGGAAAAACTGGTGTAGGGGACAAACTTGCTAATTTCCTAGAATTAAAGAAGCCTGAGGCTTGCAGTGATTTTCAAGGAATTTGAAGTTAAATCCTCAATTCTCCATCGATTCTAGATGGTTTTGGACCTGTAATCCCCATAATCTCTTGTGGTTTATTTTTCTGGCTGCAGACTTTGGTTCCTCACTCCAGCTCTTTTGTGTTTCTAACCTGCTGGAAAAGTTCACCTGGGTTGTTTGGGGTTTGGTTTGGGCTTTTCATTTTGTTTTAACAATCTTTTAAGTTGAACCAATTTTCAAAACCACTTTACAACTGCAAGGGCACTTTAGAAAGCTGGCATTTCATCTGATGGCTTTTTCCTACTGCCTTGGACTTGTTCTTACTTCCCAGGCATTTACTCAAAGTTAAATGACATTCAGTAGGCAACAGGAGTGTTGTTTTCTTTGGGGGGGGCAGACTTTAGCTTGAGCTGAGCAACGCAGGGGCTGCCCTGCTCCTGCTCTTCATCTTGGCTGGCAGCTATAACATATTCCTACAGGATTTTGACCTTTTCATCCCTAATGCTCCCAGACAGACTGGAGGGCTTGCTATCCACTCGGTGCTCAGCTCTGGTACAGTTCCAAACCCCCCCCATCCCTCTTTCTGCAGCAGAGTTGGTGGGAGCTGGGGCAGGGGGGGAAGTTGACCCAGACCTTGTGGTGATGTGAAGCTGTGCTGGTGTCCAGCAGTGTGACAGTCTGACTCCTTCATCAAGGCTTTTCCTCTGGGTTGTGTGTGAGAGGGAGATGGTCTCTGTCTTTCCAAGGCTTCCAAAAACAACCCCAGGAAAAGAAATAGCAAAGGACAAACTAAAACCTGTGGCTGTGAGTTTGACCGGCTGTAACCTAGTGCCAACCAATAAACACACCAGTATTTCACACACAGCCCTGCTTCCTGCCTGGTCTCTTCTCTTGGGTCTGTGTCCAGGGGGAGGCTGGTGACAAGCTGGTGTCCCCCAGGGCTCTGTCTGGGGACCGGTGCTCTGTAACAGCTTTATCAGTGACATGGATAATGGGATTGAGTGCACCCTCAGCAAGTGTGGGGGTGACACCAAGCTGAGTGGGGTGGGTGACACCCTAGAAGGACAGGAGCCATCCAGAGGGATCTGGACAGGCTGGAAAGATGGGACAGGGGGAACCTGATGAGGTTCAACACTGCCAAGGGTCAGGGGCTGCACTTGGGCCAGAAGAATCCCAGCCAGAGATACAGACTGGGAGAAGAGCTTCTGGAGAGCAGCCCTGCTGAGAAGGACTTGGGGATTGTGGTGGGTGAGAGACTGAACATGAGCCAGCAGTGGCTCTGGCAGCTCACAAGGCCAATGGGATCCTGGGCTCCATCAGCAGAGGGGTGGCAGCAGGGACAGGGAGGGGATTGTCCCTCTCTGCTCTGCCCTGGCCACGGTGCATCGGCATCTCCTGCCCTTCGTCCTGCGTGTCCTAAACCCAGTGTGGGCCGGGCAGGGGGTGCAGGTGGGGGGCAGAAGACCCTGGCTGTGCTGCTGGTTGGCCTCTTGCTGTCGGGTTCTCCCCGGGGGGCTGCAGAGAGGGAGCTGCTGGTCCCCGGCGCTGCCATGCCACTGGCACGGGATGCTCAGTGGTGGCACCGAGCCCCATCCCGCCCCCAGCCCAGGCAGTGGGGCCGTGCGCCCCCAGCCCCACCATCTCAGGCTCCTCTCCTTTCGCCTCCTTTCCCCTGATTATCACAATGGGTTTCGCTCTGGGGAAGCAAAGGGGGGCTCCCTGCTGCCCCCTGCTCCCTGCCTGACCCAGTTAGTGGGGCCATCTGCTCGCCGGGCGGGCAAAGCGGATTATGCTGCGGCTGGGATCAGGGCTGGGACACTGCCACTGCCCCGGGGCGCTGGC
>VZTU01025269.1:0-20431 GCA_013400835.1 Zapornia atra | reverse complement strand
AGAATTGCATTTACTTCTAAATGTACATTTTAAGAATGAGCAAGAGTTATAAATTCCAATGTGTTTGCAGTATAAATATTACAGTGTTGAGTAAGCATATGACAAAAATAAAGTGAAACTACTATTGTTTAAACTGATGGGGGCAGGGGGGAAGTAAACAGTATATTATCAAGGCACAGCTACGCAGACTTCTAGATTTTACAGTTTTGATGATTGAGAATAGAAGTGTTTAGATTTTTTTAATAGTAAAGTGAGATTATCTCTTTAATTCTGTCTTTTGTCCAGATGAATTTAGTAAAAAAAAAAAAAAATTATGAATCTGCAGCAAGGTTTGAGCTGTCAGTTTGTTTATTCATACAGAATGGTGTATTAGTGGCACTGAACTGTGAGCACTGAGAGGAGAGCTTTGCAAATCCGACAGCAGTTGTCAGAAAAGCTATCATTGCAAAGTGTCCTGTCTGCCATACGAGCAAGTTACTCTCTTCATGGAATGCACAGAACAGGGGACACTTACCAAAACTGCCCTGCTTCATACTGTGCCATCTGAGTGCAAACCCTGTCTCGTTTCCAGTTTAAACTAAGCAACTAAACTGGGAAAACTGAGCTATGGAGATGTGCTTTCTAATGTCTGCACTATGGGGGAGAGTAGCACTGTTGGACAAGTGACATAGTGCTCTAGACTGTGGAACACTAAGAGTCTTTCAGTGCCTTTCACCTTCAGATTTCTAATTTTAAACTGAAATAAGGTTGGCAAAGGGTCACAATGAACAGTGAGGCAATAAGCGGATCTGTGTTGCTTTGCATTAATGAGCAAGCAGTGCAAGCGATGTGATACGGCTGTGTGCAAATGGTGTACAGCGCTATCAATTGGGAAGGTGTTTTGGCCAAAGAAATACACTGAAATCTTATGCCATGCTCTTGGGCATCTGAGACAATATACAGTATTTAGTAGAAAGGCCTTTGTTTTACTCCCAAGTCACTGAACTGTCAAATTTCTGGTTAGTGGTATCTTTTTTATATATACAAAATGTTACACAATTGTAAGAGCTTAGTAGTAGTTACAATAGCATTTAAGGAGCTTAGTAGTTATAGTAGCCAGAAATTTACTTGTAGCTGGTTTTCATGGATTCAGAAAGAGATCGAATTGGGGTGGGTGTTGTAAACTCTTAACAATAGACAAATAAAAACTGAACATGATATTTTATATTAGGCTTGGTCTTTGATAAATCAACTAAGAAATACTGAAATCAAGGAAAGGTGCCTTCCTTGATTGGGAACACCCTAATAGCACTAACACATACTGTTTGGTTTTTTTTTTTTAATCCAGTTTAATTGCTTTTTCTAACAGCACAAATTCCCAGCTTTTATTAAGGTCTCTTCCTATCTCCCTGTCTCTCACCCACAGCCCCCCATCTTAAGACATGAGGACAGAGGTAAGAGAAATGCTCTTGTTAAGATGACTAAATTATCTTTAGCATCGAAACATAGCAGTACAGAGCTTTGCATTCTTGGATTTCAGTAGTTTTTCTGCATTAGCTATCAATACACTTTTTATCTTGGTCTTCTTCCTTTCATCCTTCTCCTATTCTTCAAGACCTTCTTCACATACAGTGTCTTCACTTTTATGTGAAAGATTAATCTCCTTCCAGATAAAATATATTTTTAATAGCAATGTAGGAAATATACAGTCATGTTGCTGTGTTTGATTTTTTTTGGTTGTTTGTATTCTTTGGAGGCAAAGTTCCAAAAAAGAAAACAAAAAGGCCCCCATAATACTCTAATACATGTAAGGTTTTGGGTAGGTAGATGGAATTACCTGCAAGTTCTCCAACTGTTGTATTTACTGTAGGAAAATAGCATAATAATTCTGTCTTCATTTTGTGGTGTGTGCAGTTTAATTTTAGAGGGATTTACTTATGCAACAGAAAAAAAGCTCCTCCATTCTTAAGCTAGAAGCTAACACAGCTAAGCAGTTAAAACAAAAGCATCTAGTTAAACACACATAGTTTACAAATGCAGAATTTGGTCTGAACATACCTACTTACAAAGGTATTAAATGTTGCAGCTGTCTTAAGTAATTTCCTTTCAGTTTTTCAAGGTAGATTTACCAGTAAGAAACAGTATTTTCTGGAAAAGAAAATGAAAGATGTTCTCCAGGAAGATAAAAGTTTAAGTAAATGTTTTACTGCTGGATAGTGGTTTTGCTTGCATCTGTCTTTTATCTTTGCTTTCCACATTTTGTATATATGGTGGAGATTTTTCGTTGCCCCTTCCTCTCTTGGATTATGCCTAGCACGCTTTCTTTGGTGGGAGATGAACGGTCACAGCACAGCTAGGTTTACTCTGACTCTGCATTCAGGTAGTACTTCACCAAGGTACGGAGTAAATTGTGCCTATGTCATCAAGCTTGCCTTGTTTTAGCTGGCTGATAGAAAAAGCAAACAAACATGGGGGAGAGTGTAAATATATGTGTGTGTGTGTGTATAAAATATACCAGAAATAGCTCTTTTATACAGCTCCCAAAGTAGCATTTGTACCTAGATAGCTATATAAAAGCCTCGGTGTTGCTGCAGCCACCTGTAAACTTACACTGGCAAATCTCATGTTAATTGGGTCATCTGTGGCAACAGACCTTTCTAGGAGAGATCATGCTGCTGTATTATTCTAGGAGCAAAATTAGGAAAGGATAACTCACCAAACTTTTCCCCTTTGTGGCATGCTGGACTCTTTTTGTGCTTACAAAAAAGTTAATTTTCCTGTTAACTTACAGAAATTGTATTCTCACAAACTGACTAGGAGGCCCATTACAATGGAAGGGGAGTGCTTGGGTCTGGTTTGTGTAAGTAGCTTTTGTCTTAATAATTTGGTATAAAAACATAAAAGATTAAATCTTGTTATCTAGGGAACCATGAAGAGTAGTGCACACGTTAAAAATGCTGACATGCTTTAGTCCAATGAAAGGATACCTGTGAGCTCTTGCCTATCTTTTCAAGTAGTGTAGTGTGGCCGTTCTGGGGTGGGACAGATGAATTCCTGCTTCTAATAACAGGTAAATTACTGTTGTTACTAACAATACAGTTGGGTTGGTGGGTTTTTAACTTTTTTTTTCCTGGAATGAATTAAAACACTTACAAAGCTGTCTGCCCAAAAATTGTAGCAAGGGTAACTTGCAGAGGTAACAAGCAACTTGTGGACTGATGCAGTATTTGACAGAACCTTTTTGTTAAATTAGTTCTTCCATATCATAGTTGCCTTTTTCACATCAGAGGTTTCTAAATGACAAAAATTTAGGTTAGAAAATAACCTAAACTTTCTTTGTTCTGATTTAAACATTTGCATACTCTTTAATCAGATGCCAAATTGACTAGTTCCTGGTTCATGTCCCACTAAGGTATCGTGCACAGTTGACAATGAAGTCTAGGGGTTCACTGAAACAAAGACAGCTTGTCAATGGACAGATGTTCTGTAAACACTTTAGTTTATTAATACAGCTGATGCCAATCAGTACATGGGAAAACACCTAACATTCAATAGATAATTCTGCTTTCAGGGTGTGCTTCTATTTCCTATGTTTCCTTTTCTATGGTAGACACCTTGGCATAACGTAGCAGCACATAATGGTTTGTGGGTTTTGAAAAGGTGCAGGCCATATTGTGCTGCCTCAAAAATACAAGGATTTCATCATCCTGAAGAGAAATATCACTTATGAATTAATCTTGTGATGCTGATGTCTGTCATACTTTAGCAGCACGTAAATATTGGTGTTAAGACTGTAAATATCTCCAGTATTAACTGTGCTGCTGAAGTAAGGCTAGCCACTTCTGCATGTGAGTCATGAAAAAGAACGTTTGGTGTATTTTGTAATGCCTTCTTGTCGTTATAATTTATACATTGTTTGTTTAGGAACACTTTCCCTGGCTTTTGTTTGTATTTTCATCTAATCAGAAATATGATTTAGGATGTCATAGTGTCTGTTAGTAAACATAATATATATAGATAGAGATATTCAAATACTTTGGTTTACATGAAAGCTGAATTTGTCAAAGGACCCATCTCAAGCTATACCTGTCTAAGAAAGCTTTGGTAAGTGTGTTTATATACACTAAAAATTTCAATGGTGTTGCTTTAAATGTCAGTATCTTTATAAAAAGCTCTTAACACTGTGTTCATTTTTACAACATTTTCTTAGTGAACGAAACTGGGAAATGTTTTGTCATGTTTTTAGCAAAGTGAGCACATAAAGAAAAAGTATCTTCTAAATTTTTCAACAAAACTTGTTAAACACTTCATTTAGTAAATCACTGTGTCTATAGACAGGTAACATTTTTAAGGTTAGAAGTTTAAACTGTGTATCTGACTAAGTTTGCTAATTACTTTTTTCTCATCTTCCACTAAGAGGTTTCTCTTGCAGGGAAATCTTTCATTGAGATGATTGAAATCGCTGCAGTGAGAATGGAAATTACTTGGGCTCCTTGCCTTTTAAAAGCTGCATGCAAGAACCATGTGGTGAGTCAAATGTAGACTAATGGTTATGTAAATGTCACTAATTTTAGATACAGTCAAGATCTGAAAGTGTGTTTCCTTTTAAGATTTTATTTTCTTCACTATCATGACTCAGTATCACTTACTAATCTCATTTTATTAGCCCTGTTATATTTTACCATTGAAATACTCATGCCTTCTTGAAGTAAGTGCTTGCAGCTTCAAGTTTATATATCATATGGATATTTTGAGAGGAGAAAAAAGCTTATCTGCCCTGGGAATTTGTTTTGACTTCAAGATTCACAGGCCTGCCACTGGTGCAGTTGCACAGGTACAAACATGACATAGATGAATATGAATCCAAGCTGTTATAATTCATAATTCAGCATTATTTTGCCATGCAGAATTTCAGGTTAGTGTATGTACTGGTAAAAAACATGCTTTTCTTGTCTGCTCTGATTTAACCTGGCGAAGTCACTGATGGCTAAAATTTCCAATTTATTTCAGACCTGAGCACTTCTCCATCAAAAAGCTTTGCAGTATCTGATAGCCTACAGCCTTTCATACAAGCACTTCTCTGTGTACCTACTACAGGTCTCTTAAGATGCGTGGCCAAAATGAGGCTAACTGCTCAGCAAAAAGATGCTCTCTGGCTCATTAGTTAGCTCACTCTCTCACTGAGGCTGCTTTCGGTTGCACTGTAGTACTAAGCAGTTACAGGATAGTAAACATAACAAAGACCTGCATGTATGGTTCAGCCATTTGAAAACTTAAAAATACTCAGGAGAAGATCAGGCTCTCTGAATTGTATAAAACTCCCCACAAATAAAACCTAAACCGAAACACCACCACCAACCAAAAAACTCAAACCACAACATCATTCTGCTATCTCCCTCCCTATAAAGGTCACTGACCTTTTTGTTAGCACACTGCAGAGTGGTGCTTGCTGAGGGCCATCCATCCTGTTGCTCTCATAGATCCGGTATCTTAATGCAGCTCGGCTTTTTCTCCAGGACTTCTATGAGTAGATGTGAATATAAAGAGCAGATCACAAAGGTTTGAGACCATGCAAGGAGTAAGTCTATTTGCATGGCTCTGTTGAAGTCCAGCAGCCAAACCATTTGTTCCCGAGTACTGTGTTGTGTCAGTGCAGGCCTTTGTGTGAACAGCAAGACAGACCGCATCCTTCTGGCATGCAGTGCAAACCCCTGTACCTGGCACAAGGCAAGGGATGACAGGGAGTGGCAAGAAGCAGAAGGGCAAAGGTTGGACTGCCTGGTTTGGTGGCCCTAGCAGCTTGTAACAGTTTAGTGAGGTGATAAAAATAAAATTTGAGCATTTGCAGAACCAGAGCACAACTGAGGAACCAAAGTTCCCATCTGGATTAAGAAAAGTATTTCAAGTGCTTATGCAGGTCTGCTCAAATTCCTGAGTTCCTAAACTGTTGAAAATAATGCCGTATTTCTTGTATGGTTCACAGTTGCCTTAAATAGTATTAGCAATTGTGTTTTCCAGAGGTTTGCCTGCATGGGGGGGGTGTCGTAGCCCATGGCTGAATGCAACTCCTTCCTGAATTGCACCTTCGGGGTCCGAAGGATTATGCCTGACGAAAGAAAGGAAGGCTAGCTGTCTTCAGTTGAGCTCCTTATTTTCTCTAGGCTTAGGAATAATATGGGAAAGAGATGCTTAAATCCTATAGAAGGGAGTGAAATGATAGGCCTGCTTGAAACAAACGGAGACTAGTAGCTGTATATGAGTGAAGACAATTGGTGAGAGGAGCACGTCTAGAAATCTAATGTTGAAAGGTTGGCGTTGAGAACTCGTAGGGGAAGGACAGATCTGATGAACTGGAAAATTGGAAGGATTAGAAGATTTGTGGGTTTTGTTTGTTTCTTGAAATTGGAAGAAGCAGTGGCCCTGACAGAAGGGATCTGGCCTGAGGCAAAAAGAACATGAGTCAAGCTCAGGGAAGGTGGCTTGTGCACCTCAGATCATTCCTAACATACACTAGAGCGCCCTGCACTTCAGATCCAGACAGGAATGCAGACTGTTAAGTAATAGCTTTTGCTGTTGTCTCAGAAATTGCTGACAATTCATAGAAGAGGACTACCTTATTAGTGCTCTCAGCTACTTCATGAATTGTGGTCCTGAAAAGGAATCCCAAATTAACAGAGCAGTTGAGGTTGGAAGGGACCTCTGGACATCAGCTCGTCCAAACAGGCTTAGGCAGAGAAGGTTTTTATTAGAGCTGCATCCTGTCAGTCTTGAATATTTTCAAGAATGGAGACTTAAACCTGTCCCGCTCAGACAGAATTTTCTGCATTTCATTTTGTGCCCATTGCCTCCTGTCCTGTCACTGCACACAACAGAGAAGAGCCTGGCTAGGTTTGCTTTACTCTCCCTTGCTCCCATCAGTGAGTGAACTTCAGGAAGGTCACACATGCAAGCCTTTTCTTCTCTAGCCTGGAATCCCAGCTCTCTCCTCATGTGAAAGATACGTCAGTTCTCTCACTGACTTTATTGGATGTAAATAAACTGCTTCAACTAATATGGGAAATGGACTCAAGAGGGAAATGCTTTTTTACCCCCAAGAAAGCAAACACAATCTAATAATTGTAAAAAGAACATGAAGATCACAAAATAAAACACTGAGAAGTTAATTCCTGCTTTAAGATTCTGCAATCTTCATTTGCCCCCTTGTGTTAGTGTACTATGAAGCAACCTTCATGACCATACAGAATATTTAACCTGACGATAGGATTGGCCTGGTGTGATGCTGAGCAAGGTGAGGTGCTTGTGGGCTGTGCAAGCAGGAAGCCTGATGCTGCTATAGATGCTCCAGAAGTTGGCAGAAAATTCTGTAGGCAATGGAACAAGACAGCAAGAGAGGAAACTCATTTGACACAACCATGAAAACATGGGGCTTCCTGAGAATTGGATGTGGTGTTTATTTTTCTGCCTTTATTCCTGTATGATGCTAAACAAGTTACTAGGCCATTGTTTTAAAAGATTGGTACATGAGGTGCTTACAGATATGGTTTAGTAGAGGACAGGTACAGCTGGATTCGAGGATCTCAAAGGTCTTTTCCAATCTAGTGATTCTGTTTTCATAGTATTTGTATTCCTCTCTTCAGAGGTACCTGACTTTAGACCTTCATGTCTGGCTCTTCACATTTGCTGCTGAGCTGCTTAGTTGTGATTTGAATTAACATGCTATGTAATGTTATGTCTGTTGATAGTCTCCTATCTTCTTAACCAGGGTACTTCAAACTTGCATTCTACTACATATTCTACACCTATTTAAAACAGGGATAATAGGCACTTATCTTGAAGGGTGGTGGGTTTTTGTTCGTTGAAGAAAAACAACCAAAACCAACACTTTTGTAGCAACGCATTTCCTGATGGAATTTTCTGTGGCATTCATGAATCCCGATTTCAGAGGAAGAGGTGAGTATTGTGCATCTTCTAAGGGCCAGATCTGCAATCAACTTCCCTTGTTCCAACTCAAGCTGAGAAACCAGGAGTTGTTGTTGACTCATGGTCTATTTGCCCAGTTCTGTGAACTCCAGAATACTGATTTGCAGCCCATTTTGTCACTGGTTTGTTGTGCACATGTAACTTTTAGAATTAAACACTTGTCACATTTTTGTAATGTGGCTTCACGAGTGACACCTTCAATATTCTGCAGAATCTTTTGTACACTAAAGGTAACAGTCACATTTGAACTTCAGCGTATTTTTGCAATAAATTTACCCATGAAGATTTACGTTGCAGAAAAAATGAGCTAGTTGATTTGTAACACTTAAGTGTTTTATGCCTGGTAGCGATCAATACATCTTTAAAAACATCAAGTGACTTAATACCTCTGTCTTTAGGACTTCTACAGGTCACTGTTGTTCCAATTTCAGAAGCAGTTTTCTTGGTAGTGCATATGGCACACTTCCCTGAGCAAGAGTCGTTCTGTACTTGATGTTCTGGTCTAGCAATCTGAAGATGTTTCTGCTTTTCTCTTAATCATGGCATCCCATTACATCTCAGGGAAGTCTCTGCTAATCAGGTAACAATACTAGCAGTAATAATTGGAGTTTGAAATATTTAGACTCCCTTTATGTTGTTCTTCATCATCACCTCCTGTCATAGAAGTCAGAAGAAATGATTGATAGAAATATATCAGAGTGGTGAGCTGTTTGCTACAGCAGCAATTCTTCATTTCAAAACAATTTTTAAAAGGTTTTAAATGTATTTTTGAAGGAAAGCTTATGTCTGACATCTATGTGACTCTCCTGAGGTGGCAGTTGTAAACATGTATCGAAGAAAATATTTAATTGTGAAAAGAAATGTGAAAAAATCATGATGAAAATGCAATGGTGCGAGTGACTTTCATATTTCTATGAGGGGGCTAATAACACTGGGCTATTACTTTTCACTCTCCGGTTTACTTCTGTTGAAGTTAATGGCTCTCAGGTGTGATAACAATATTTTTCCCAAATTGGATTCACTTATAATAGCTCTGTATTAATAAATCAAATTAAATTCACCTAATATTGCTCCTGTCTTAATATAGAATTTGAAGCTTATGTTCAAAAGTTCTGCACTTAGGTGATTAATGATGTATCCAAGTTGTACAGTGCTGAATAGCTAGATGCTGGCTGACTTAGCCTCTGGTGAGAGATGGGAATAATATATCCATAATGTTTTCTTCTGCTGTTTATAGCCATAGGAAACAGCCGTAGATAGAAAGCTTCACATTTCCTTATGGGTTTTTGAAGGGCAAGCATGTGGCTTTATTTTCCTATAAAGGAACCTTCTGTCAGCAGCTTTTACACTTCTAAGTGGTTTTAAAAGTAAAGCATTTGGAATATCTCATAAAACACTCAAAAAAAACTTCTATAGTTCAAATTTTATAATTATTAAGGCATACATTATAGAATATAGAGTCCCAAATGTATACATTTTAAATATTTTATTCAAATAAAGGAAATGCTTTGGGGATTACATGATTGGACCAGCTAGAATAGTCAACAATAATGTACGACTGTGATTCTACAGCTTGGGACTAGCAGAGCCTTCCTGTTTCCTTCAGTATTAGCTTAGCTGTGGTAATTCCATGGTGGTTTCAGTGAATGACTTTTGAGAGAATTCTTGGTAAGCTCATCCAGGTGAAGGTGCTTGCTGTGTGCGCAGCAGTGCTAGCACTAAGGAAAAGTTCCTTCCACTTTTGGGAATGCCAGTCCTGTGTAAAAGTTCCTTTCCCTTGCGTAAACCAATGTAAGGAGTATTCAGGCCCTTATTCTTCCCTTCTTGCTGCTGCAGACAGGCTTTGCCTAGCTGCTCTTTGAAACAGTATCAAAGGGGATAACAGCATCTTTGTCTACCTCTTCTACAGAAGATTAGCATCTGTACATGAAACTACCACAAAAATGCTCATATAGATTACAGCTCCTTTGTGTACAGAAACAGCTGTGCCGCACCTTTCCTGTCACCAGGGCACTGTGAGCCCCTCGCGTTTCCAATAAGCAGTATCTCTTATTTTCAGCTATATCAATAAATATAGAAACGATCACAGAATCGTAGGGGTTGGAAGGGACCTCGAGAGATCATCAGGTCCAACCCCCCTGCCAAAGCAGCTCCCCAGCTCATATTGCACAGACAAGCGTCCAGTCGAGGCTTGAATATCTCCAGAGAAGGCGACTCTACAGCCCCCCTGGGCAGCCTGTCCCAGGGCTCTGTCACCCTCACTGGGAAAAAGTTCTTCCCCATGTTGGTGTGGACCTTCCTGTGCTCCAACTTGCAGCCATTGCCCCTAGTCCTGTCCCCACAGACCACTGAAAAGGGGCTGGCCCATTCCCCCTGCATCCCATGCCTAAGATATTTATAAACACTAATTAGGTCCCCCCTAAGTCTTCTTTTCTCCAGACTAAAGTCCCAGCTCACTCAGCCTATCCTCATACGGGAGATGTTCCAGGCCCCTAATCATCCCTCTATGCATAGTGAAACTTCAGGCACAAAAAATAAGACATTTCTAGTAGTATCAGGCGAAGGTGAAAGACCTCTACTGTTCTGGTGGTATGAAATCTGTTAAGCGACCCCTGTGAGAGCAGGTTTTGGGAATGGTGCGTGGACAGAAGGTTCTGTGCTCTGAAAAAGGGAGATTTCACTGCAGACTCGATAGCATCGTGTAGCCAGACAGCCCCCTGTTGGTGTATGGTTGCGGAGGTTCCAGAAATGAACAGAGCTTCAATCCAGCAATTCACTGCACTCAAGCTATTTGGGTTTAATTCCTGAATCACAAAGAGAGAAAATGGGAGGGGGGAATGTGTGCACTTGTAAAAATTACCTTTGAATCTAGTTTTATCCTTCTCATGTGTAAGATAAATGTCAAAGTTTGGTTAAATACCGTATCTGCGCTCAGTTTCTTAATGTCTTTATTGAAGCCTGTTTTTCAAGAGCTGCAGTGAAAATGTGGAACAGTGCTTTGTCCTTGTGACCAAAACTTAAGACTGGCATGCTTTAATATCACTTTTACAGCCTGGCTAATGCAACGTGTTTAGATAAACCTCTGACAGTAATGCAGGTTATAGATTTAAAAACATACAAGTTTGTAAGCTAGCAGTGATCTAGCCAGATACAGGCTCCTTAATTGACTTACTTAATGATGGCCCACCTTAATGACTGGGGCTCTCTTGCAGGCATGCCTATGAGAGCTTCTGTTTAAGAAGGTACAGTTTCACCAAGAGGCTTGGGTTTGGTGGGGGTTTGTTTTCATTCATGTTTGCTTTGCTTTAATCTTTTCTTTGGTATGTGACTTAGGTTGCTACGAATGCAACTAGCTGCTTGCTTCTAGTTTGTGTTTTCCCATGTGTAAAGACACCAAAAGCCTTGTTTTTCTGAAGAAATACCTGTCTCAGATACTGGAAAAATTGAAGGACACATATTAGGTACTTGGACTTTTTTTAAAGCTTTTGTAAAGGGAACTTAAAATCTGCCTCATAACGGTCACTCTATATCCATGTGGTGATGGCATGCTGTAGATACTGCATTAAGGTATGTGCTTATTTTCTAGAATCTGATGATGTATCCATGCTTAAAAGTCGCTGTTTGTCATGGAAATAGGAACACAAGGAAACTTTACAGGAAAAAAGTTTCACAGGATCTTCTGTTCTGAGATATAAACAATACAGATGCAATCACCTTCTGCATCAGGTATGGCCTAGGTTATAAAAGCTTGCCTTCATTTGGAAAATTTGATTTGTTGCTAAAAATCTGTAGCTGCTAACAGTGTTAAAGAAACTGTAGTCTTCTACTACAGCCCAGAAGAGTAGACTAGTGTGTTGCTGAGAAAGCCAAAGTGCTTAAGATACCTTTCTCTGCCTTTCAGTACGTGTTAAAAGATCAATTGTAATCAGATCTCTTATAACAGTTGGCAAAAACAAGAGGGTAAGAATGCATGCTGCAATTGGTAAGGGGTAAGACCAGGACAGACTAAACTGCTGTGTAAAAATTGTCATGACCTACTAAAATCCATCAGAAGGGTTTAAGAAACCGGCTGAAGCAATCTCAAGAACTCTCCAAAGAAGCAGAAAACCTGACTTTCAGGTTCTTTGAAAGCCCAAGGGGATTCAAGTTCACATCTGCTCTCCAAAAAGTGCCCAGTGGAAGATGACGACAGATGCTCCCCACCTTTCCTGTTAAACTAAGGCTGTGTGGTAAAAAGACTAGAAGTCACAAAACAGTTTTGTTCAAAGCTTGTTGGCAGTGTAACCACTGCTGCTAGCAGATGAAAGCAAGCTGCAGGTAGGATTTCAAAGGGTAGTGAATTTACTTTTATTGGACTCACTCTGCAGTTCCTTGCTAGTTCCATATTCCTTTTGTAAGATGTTTCCTGAAGTAGCAGTAAAATGAGCATTCAATAAATATAAGTACCCATTAAAGCTCTCTAAAGGAATACCTTCTGTTTCCAGTAGATGAACACTGAGATAACTGAATACTTGTGAATTGCATCACAGACCTCTCTTACTGCAAGTCCTGGGGTTTATTGCTAAAGAGAGCACCAGTAAAGGTGCCTTTAAACTGCTTCGTGCTCCTACTTTCTCTAAAGCTGCTGAAGAGGGAAAGCAGGGAGCAACCAGCAGCGTTGAAGAATTTCATGACCATTCAACAACCAGGAAGGGGATTCATCCCTTCCCTCTTTCACTCTACTGTCGATTAATTTTTTTCTTTAATGGTTGAAGAGACTTTTTACCTCGTTTTTATTGGTTTTATTTTGGGGTGGTTTTTTGACATGAAGGTTTACAATCTCCCTCCCAAGTTAGTGACATTGTTTAGAGCATATTTTGGGTGGAAGAAGATTCAAATAACTTACACTCATAGCAAAGTTCCCAGCAGTTTTCCTCCTCTGAAGAGTGGATGGTTACCCTGCCCTACAAAGAGAGGCTGAGGGAGCTGGGCTTGTTCAGCCTGGAGAAGAGAAGGCTGTGGGGGGACCTCATTGCAGCCTTCCAGTACCTGAAGGGAGCTTATAAGCAGGAGGGGATTCAACTTTTTAAAAGAGCAGATAATGGCAGGACAAGGGGGAATGGATTAAAACTAAAGGAAGGAAGGTTTAGATTAGATCTTAGGGGGAAGTTTTTTACAGAGAGAGTGGTGAGGTGCTGGACCAGGCTGCCCAGAGAAGTAGTGGATGCCCCGTCCCTGGAAGTGTTCAAGGCCAGGTTGGATGGGGCCCTGGGCACCCCTGTGTAGATCCAGGCCTGAGGTTGGTGGCCCTGCCTGTGGCAGGGGGGTTGGAGCTCTATGATCCTTGGGGTCCCTTCCAACCCAGACCATTCTATGATTCTATGTGAGTCTGTTTCCAAATTAGGATTATTTTAGGACTTCCTCAAGGCTCTGGGAGTATCTGTGACTCTTACTTTGTTCAAGTAGTTCTAGTAGCTTAGAACATACAGATTTGAAGTTTTATGCTTATTTGAGTGTAAAGGAAGCAGCCTGGGAAAGGCACTACCTTACGTTCTGGAAGTATCCTCAGTTACCTCTACAAATGCACTTTCTCCTCTAATAACAAGGAGTAGCTGTCCAGAGCAGTGGATCTTTTTAATGGTAATTGACAAATTCTTAACTGCATGTCTCTCTCTTCCCAACCCCCCCTGCCATTTATTTCATGGGTTTCTTTTCTAAATAGCATCTGGCCCTGGTGATTTACAGCATTTGAGTCTCAGGCTGCCAACAGACTCTTCCTTTGAGACATCCAGGCCTGGTGAAACTACTCCAATCCCCCATAAAGCATGTCCTTGGGATAGGAATTTCTCTGTCACCCTCTATATTAAAACAAAATAATTTATACTGAGCTTTGCTAATTTCCTCCTCTTGGTACTACATAAGACAACCCCAAAAAAAACCTTCTGGATTTGGGTACCTTTAAGAATATGTGGAATTCTCAGAGTGTGTGTTTGTGCACTTGTACACAGGACCTGGCTGCGTGCAGCCACTGCTACCCGTGCATCTGATATGGGGGGGACATACAGCAGCACCTGCAAAAGCAATAGCTGTGTGTCTGTGTGTGAGCAGTGCCAACCCTGCCATCCTCTTGCTCTGGCCTATAGGTGGCAACCAATAGAGCTTTTCATTAGCCAATAATATACCTGGTAGTCATTTATTATTCACTGATATATGCTTATATTAACAATTAAATAGCTGTTAAGATGGGGTTTCAGTTTAAAAATCAAAGCATTTGTGTTATCTGTTGGAGAACCTCCTTTGACCTTGGGGGTATTCCATACTGATGAGCATGACCTCCCCAGCGTTCAGACACTTACTGTGTAATGTACTGCTGTCATTAAAGACGATCCACATAAGATACTTTTACTTGGCTTGATGAGCATCACGTGGATCTTCTAAGAAGGCTGAGCAAGCAAAACATCTTGCCTCAAGATGTCAGAAGTGATACAGTACCTGGCCTCTGGTTCTAGTTTGGTCTGAGCCAAAGCAGTAAGAAAGACCAGAACCCTTTTGCTGCTCCCACTTCTTGCTCTAGGCTATCAGCAAGTCTCCTACTGTGGCCAGACTGTGATTAGAGGGTGACAACAGAAAGAACACTTAAAACACCCTGATTTTTCTCCTTCTACATAAAGTCTTCTGAAGCTAAGCGCAGCTCAAACCTGGGAACATTAGGCTGTCTGATAATGCAGTTGGGATTACCTTGGATATTTCATGCTATGTACACTGCAGTCCCTGGATCCCTTAGCAGCCATGCTATTGGAGCAGAAATTACTAGTGACAAGGACTCCAACATTAATTTTTACAAGGCCAAAACACCTTTGGATCCTTCATCTGGAAGCAGACAGAGCAATCCAGCACTCTACTGTCAAAGCAGGCTCAGAACTGCCCCTTATTAAGCCTCCATGGATGTGCAGCCTTCAGTATTGACTCAACCATTCTCTACTCTGCAGACACTGAGAAGTCATTTTCTGTAAGTTTCCAGCATCCAGCAGGACTAGAAGATCCATAGAAGATATTCCTGTGCTCAGTCAGAGGCAGAGGAGGACCGAAAGGTTCTTCTGTGAGGTTCTCTAGCCGGGCAGCCTATGCTACATAGAGAGGTCAGGTATGGTTCGCACTAGCTTATAGAGATGGGAACTTGCTGCGTTTTTCAGCATCTCTATATTGTCATTAATGTTTCTGAAATGCCAGGGGTCCTCAGGGTGCCATCCAGACCTTTGAAGAAAGCTTACTACTGCTGTGTCACCAGCTACCATCGTATAGTTGTCCATGTTTCATTCCCTGTTTCTCACCGCAAGGCAGCTGCTGACTCATTACCTGCATCCAGTGAGCACAAAGCCTTCAAAGATCCCATTGACAGCACAGTTTTACCAAGTACCAAAACCATTACTAAAGGACTAGAACATTGTCTCAGGAGAGCCTTCCCTGGAAGGGAAGCTGTCTCCAGAAGCAGCAAAAATTGACACTTAGAGTAAAAAGAAGACCAGGCTTTGTCTCTGCTGTAGGAAGAGCTTCCTTCTGAAATTCAGGGTCCTAGACTACAAAGCCACACAAGCTAAGTAGTGTTAGCAACACTTGCAAACACTATGATAAAGTTACAGGAATTGCTTACAGGCATCTAGGCAGGAATTTAGATAGGGTGTAGCAGAGACCATTTATGGCAATAATTTCCCCAGAGCTGGACATCTTTATAAAGACAACTTCTTTGTGTGTTTTCTGAAGTACAAGCAGCTATTTGATGCTTTGCATTCTGTTTGTGTAGACAAGGTTGTGCACACTTATCAGGTCCACATGAGCAAGCACCAGTTCCCAAGCAGGGGCATCACAGACTATGGGCTTTCTGACTGCATGGACCTACAGGCCCTCCAGCAAAGCAGCACAACACTTTAAGTGGAAAAACCCCAACAAACCACTTGGATGTAGCAGTTCAACTGCTTGTTTCATCAGTGAGGCAGAGTGCCCAATCTGGAACATTCGGGATGTTTTTAAAATTCCACCTTTTCCTTTCAACCACTGAAGTGGTTTTACAACAGGTTAGTGCCTACCAGCCCTCAGAGACAGGCTTCGGTATTGTATTTTAGTCACTCGTTGATTGCATTCTGTCACAGGGTGCTTTAATGATGGCATGTTAGATCATGAGTAACACCACTTCTTTTCCTACTAAATATAAGAGATTCCATTTCATTGTTTAAATGAGGGAAGAAGTTATTAACAACTCAATTCCAGTATGGTGTTTGCTTTAGCTGTCCCGGTTCTCAAGAGGTGTGAATACTCATGTCTGAAAGATCAGATGTGGAGCAATGTTTTGAGCTATTGGTTTTTCATCACTAGGGTAAAATGCCTTTCTCTGAGTTTTCAAAGCAGCTATTTCTACACTGTTACCCACCCAGTCGGAAGGAGCTGTTGTGACCATTGTAGCAGGACCAGTGGATCATCTGCATGCTTGTCACCAGTTGTTACAGAAGAACAGAAATCCCTGTCTTCATATCCTGAACACTCCAGATATGAACTCCTAAGAACTGTCATTAGATCCTCCACTCATGGCTATCTCTTGGGGGTGGATAAGAAGTCAGTATAACTTCTGTGATCAACCGTAGCAGACCGATCAAACCCATAGCAGACTGATGTTCCATTACCCATGCATGACTCCATGTTCAGCTTTTCTATTCCATCTCAAAGCCTCCCTCAGAAGTTCAGTGAGAGTGTTTTTCAGGCTTTCAATACCTAAGCACAAGAGGCTGCTGCAGCACAGCTTATAGGAGAAGCTATAGCCAGTGGACATACAGCAGTTCCTGGGCCTCTGCATTTTCCAGACAAGGTTCTCTAAAGAATCTCTGAAACAAAATATGAGTCTAGAAAAAAAATCAATCTTTTGCCCATCGTTTTCCACATAAATCTGTAGATAATCTGGGACTGTGTGTGAACCCAGGGGATTCACTATCACACTTAAGTTTCCAGAGATACCTCTTAGTGATAACAGCAGAAAACACCGCTAGCTTAGCCAAAGATGGGAGAAGCTATCTCAGCTACTTCAGGAGCCATATAGTTAAATTTTTCATTTACAATCTTGATGGGGCCATATTAATCATTAAGCTGTTAACTGGTTCCAGGGATCCACAGCTTACTGAACCATCTTCAGAAGATGATGTTTTGAACATCAAAGGAAAGGAAAGGTAGCAAAGGGAAATTATATGGCAGAAGAATCAACTTCCAAATCGGGAAAACAATGTAAACCAGTCTGTTCTAGAAGAAGATACATTTCCAGTTTATGGGAAATTAAGAGCTTACTAATAGCATTACTGCTTGCCACGTTGCAATTGGAATTGAAAGAAAGGCCATCACCAGGACCTACCCACTAATGATCTGGGAGGCTTATAAACCCAGCACTGCCAGGGCAGCACTGGTATTCTCATCTTCAGGGTTCAGGTTCAGATTAGATGTTAGGAAAAAAATTTTCACTGAAAGAGTTGTCAGGGCCTGGAACAGGCTGCCCAGGCAGGGGGTTGAGTCACCTTCCCTGGATGTGTTTAAAAAAAGGGTAGATGAGGTACTTAGGGATATGGTTTAGCATAGGATGGGAATGGTTGGACTTGATGATCTTAAAGGTCTTTTCCATCCTTGTGATTCTGTGATTCTCTGATTCTGATTCTGTTTCTTCTGCCCCTAAAAGCTTAGCTTAGCTTCCAGATGCAAGGTACAACACGATTAACCCATCTTATGCCTGGATCCTGCAGCATTTCACTTCATAGCACAGATGTAGAAATTAATTCCAAGAGATAAATTTTGTTCTTCGGGTACGCAAAATACCGATGTAAGGTGTTCTGCAGACCCACTTAGCTAACCCACTGGAAAGAACCAAAACTTCTCTCTAGTCTCATGAAAGTCCAAGTCGTTCTGTGCCTTTTGCATGTTCCTTGAGCAGCTATCACCCACCCGTTCATTCACCCCTACAAGATCGTCTGCTTTTCCTTGTCTGGTGGCGTTGAAACTTCTGACAGCTCTGTTAACTGTCCTCCCTTCAATACAATAAGTTGTGTCTCTTTAGTTCCACAAAGGCAGCGACTCTTTCCAGCTGAATTTTCTCCTTTAACTTCCTCTCTGTAATGGGAAAGAAGCAAGTTTGCTGCCTTGTGCGCATCTCTGCCTGCCCTTAACACACAGTCTTTTCCTCTGTGCCACCAGCAGCCAGGCCAAGGAGATGGTTGAAGATGTAGTAAAAAGACACAAAGATTAAAGGATGGAAGGATCAGCTTGCCTTCTGCTTATGGCTGGATACAACACTGTAAATAAAACGGTATGTCAGCAATTATTTTATTACTCAGTTTAGTTACCACTGGGGAACAAAAACAAAACTCATAGACAGTCTTTTCAGAAGACCCTCAATGAAAGTTACAAGCTGCCTTTGAAATTCAAAGAAAACAGTTCCTGGCTCCAAGGTACCAGTAAAACCCAGACTCGATGTTTCCAATCTATTGCCTTTTTTCTTTTTTTCCAAGGAGAATCAGGATGGAACAATGTTGCAATATTTTAATTCTTCACAGTTTCATCAACCACTTGGCTGGCTGGTGTAGCAGAAACTTGCTTAGAAAGCAAAGCCCTAAATCCATTCTCTACAGCAGACTTGTACACATTGATGTTTCCAACCTTCAGGGCTACATTCATCATCCTTCTGACCAGAAAGAGGCCACCAGTTATTGAACCCACTGCCTTAGAATGGGAAGGGAGCAGGACTGGAGGAGGGATTCTTGGGAAAACTGACACGTCCGATCGGGCTTGTAGATAAAACTTCCAGGGGTTATTCCAGCAGAAACTACACCAGGGTCTAGAAAACGGACGTTTTTTTTAACTAGAACTCAGATTTATTTGTATTTGATGCGATGAGTAGTAGTTACGTCCCACCCACCCATTTGAGAATATTCAGGGCTCCAGGCGTATCTCCAGCCAGTTCCAGACTATTCAGATCCTTGTTGGTCCATCCATTTACTAGTCACAACAAGGCCTTCTGTGACTAATTACGGCCTGACTGCAGCAGGAGAGGCAGCTTCAAAGAAAGGGAGGCTTCAGACCCACGAGCAGTTCCCTTGGTTCCCAAGTTATTTATGTGGATTACATTGAGCTGACAGATTTAACTGGGCTGTTGAAGATACGGTCAAAGAAGTGGAGTCACTCCCTTCCCTTTTATTGTTTTCTCAAGACATAACAGTCATACGCATCTGTCACTAGAGAGAGGAAGTTCCCCATCACTGGACTTCATTTGGGCTTTTATACACTGTTTCAGTAGCATCTGGGAATAGATCAATATAATATTTGGTAGGCAGCTGTATTTCCTCGTGATGCGCTGTAAATCTTTTATTGTAGATACTCCCACTGTTTACTGTTGAAAATCAATAAAAATAAACCTTGTAAAGTTAAAGCCTGGCAATGGCTCAACACAAATCAGAAGGAAGGAGTGAGAGGCAAAGAGCCTCCCTCCCCGCCCGCCTTGAATAGCTCCCAGCTTGTTTCCCAAGGAATATTCAATAACACTTTCCAGCAATCTGGGAACAAATTTTTAAAAAGTAAAATATTCTGAGTTATGAATGCTTTGTTGTGGCCTCAGACAGGACTTCTGGCCCACTTCGGTGGCCTTCTGGTACCGAATTCAGCTGTGTGTCACCCTGACTGTGTGCTGGATATATCATAGACTTTAACCCCTCCAGACACACATCACCCTTGCTCAGCTCAGATTAAAGGAACTCTTTTTGAGCACTGGAAAACTGGAAACCAACCAAAAGAGGTTAAAAAGTGGGAACAGCCCGATGCGGAGAGAGGTTTCTCCAACCTCTGTTTACGAGCCTGTAGAAGTAGGGTGGGATGCAATTACTCCAGCACCATTCTTTTGCCCTATGACGATTAGTTCCTCATATACTGCATCTTAGGGTGGAGTCTTCTACTCTTTCCACAAGACCCAATTATGCAGGGAAGTGAAAAATGGTTTGGAATTATTTAGTAAAGGGGAAAACATCCCAGTACTACAGCCAGTGATAGGAGGTCAGGGTGTTGGGGGTCTTTTTAGTCTGAACATGGTACCAGTTGCAAAAGCTTTATTCAAATAACTATTCTGAACCACTCACACCATCTTATGAGCACTGACTGCAGAGCCTGTAAGAAAGCAGAGACTGCCCTTCCTAAAAGGACAAAACCTCTCATGAATTGTCATACTGAATTCAGTACCCGAAGAACAGGAAGGTGCTTCACATCAGACTCTCTCCTTCCTCATAGTCAGCAGACTGCTGAACAATTCAGGTGGTAAGCAAATGGCAGAGAGAAGGAGGACGTAACAGAGCTTCCCAGTGTGCTGAAACAGACAGAAAGTTACTCAAAGGCACAAAAATGCAATCAGCCACCACAAAAGGAGGTCACCGTGGTGCAAGAACAGGAGAATGGAAGAAGTGGTGGTTTTGGCCCTAACCAA
>VZTU01025268.1:234378-348329 GCA_013400835.1 Zapornia atra | reverse complement strand
CTGGGTAGATTGACAGGCTCTTAATCATACAACTGTCATATGATACAAAGGAACCTTTTAAACATCTCCCATTTGTGCGTTTCTCTGTGTGCAAATCTTTGAAGGTAGAAAGTAGTTTGGTGCCACATAAAGAAAAAAACCCCAAATAAATCACAAATCCTAAACTCCCTAGTCTTGCAGAGCCAAGAATGGATGGGTATTCAAAGAAAATGTAAATGATTATTCAGGAATATCCCTATGCGATACATACATTTGAACAACAGTGAAGATGAAATGGCAGCAGTCCTTTCAGGCTTTACAGCATTGTAATTATGATCGCTTGCCCAGGATGGTGTGGTGTTTTCTGCTGCTGGCTCTTTAGCAATAGGTTGAGGGTTTGCCTCAGTCTTGGCAGTTGTCAAAACAATCTTCTTCACATTCACCTCTCTCTTTTCAGGAAATTGTCTCTTTTGGTTTGAAAGAGGCTTTATAGCTGTCTGTATGATTAAAAGAAGCTTAATTACTAATATTCATAAAATACATTATATTTTACAAACAAGTGGAGATGTAGTTACTATGAAAGAAGTGTCTTTACATGTGTACAAGCTCCTGCACATACACCTGTGATGATGTAATTTCACATTCAAGTCTAGAAAGCAAAGGTGATACACACTATAACTTAAGGGAAAGGAATGGTAAAGATGGTGTTTATCATCAAGTTGTGCACTTGGGTTTTTTCTTTTGTTTGAAAAACTACTGCCTATTTTATAGCAGTTTCAAAAGGGAAAGGAGAAGGCTTTGATTTCATCTATTTGCTTCCCAAAGCACACATACAATGCAGTCACACTAGTTCACAATTTTCAGTAATTCCAAATTATTACCCAGTAATTTAGAGTTTTAAAAAGTACAATTAATTTGGAATGGAACAAAAGTTTTTTAAGATAGTGTATTGCTTATGCCTTTAATTTTTAAAGGTAAGCTAATTGGGAATTAATTCCTTTTTTGCTTTTTTCAAGTGCACTGCCATCTAGATGCCCTTTCCAGAATCTCTCTAGAGGCAATTAAGATTTTTAAAACAAGTGACAGGAAAACATCTTACTGTCAGAAGAACTAAACAGTACTTTTATCACAGGAAAAGGCAAGAGAAGAAAAAATTTTAATAGAAAGCTCTTCAGTGCAGGCCTTGACAGTTTTACATCACACAAAGGTGAACACAGAAAGAAGCTACTGTGCTTCAGGACAACTGTTTTGGATTGTGAACATAAGCTTACCTGCAGTTGAGTTTTTGGCATGCCAGGTTTTTCAGATTTTGGTTTAATCTTCTCTTTAGGTTTTGGTTTTGCATCTTTGCCAGCACTTAAAAACTTCATAGTGGCTGCNGGCTGGGCCAAATTAAAACAGCCAGGTCCAATGCACTTCGATGCACCAGGAGCTTCAATTACCTATAGATTGAAGTGGAGTGAGTTCAAACTTCAAAGAGGAAACAAAAGATGCATACCTTTACAACATGAAGAAATGCCTACATGACTCACATGCAGTCTGCAGCTAAGACTGGTAGCACCTTGCACAACTGCCAGTGTGAAAACAAGTTTGATTCATGATACAACAGAAACAACCCATGAAGATGTAAGCACTTCACTCTTACAACTCACTGTTTTCAGGACATGTATTGTGAAGTGGCTGTTCTGCTAGCAGTGAACTATGAGAGGCTGTTATCCAAAGTTCTCAGATCCCTATAGCCCACTAAAGCTTTTGTTCAATTCTCTAAAGCATAAGAAACCTCCCCAATCACACAAAAGTGGTTTCTCAAGAGCAAGGTTTCTAAAACATTTTTTACTCCTATCTCCAGCAGCAGCTGTCTTCAACCATGCACATATGCAAGCAGCAGCTCTGGGCTATTCAGGTATACAGATAATTCTTAGTTTAGGGGTTTACCAATTTTAATTTTAGAAGTCTCCAACTTACAGCACCATGATTCTCCCAGGCATTTAACCATATAGCCTAATACTTGCACATTAAGAAGTTTGCATACACAACCTGCATTCTCCTCTACTTCACCATTACTCTCCATTTTTATGGAGTAGTTCTTCAAATGTTAATGTTTAGAAAATAGCATATTCCTTTGAGTACATTTGGTCAAAGTCTAGAAATATGTTAGAGCTTAAAGAGCTTTTAACATTCATCTCCATGCAAAATGCCTCTAGTCCAACTCTTCCAGATTACTTCTAAAAATGTTATACAACTGACCTAACACTTGGAACTTAGACAGTCCTTCCCTGTTAATAAAATTCAATGTGTTATTACCAAAAGGAAATTTGTCATTAGTATTTTCATTAAAAAAAAGAGTAGCATTTGTATAGTGCAGTTTATTTTTCCCCCAAAGTAAGACACCATCATCTGCTTCAGTCTGATATTAACTGGGTTTGGAAATAATATTTATCCTTTGCTTTAGAATACATTTCCATCATACACACACTTAACTGAAGTACAAGAAATACCAATTCATGTTCCTCAGAAACACCTCAAACCAGATTAACTGAGTTGTCATTTCTAATTAAGGGCATTTACTCGGATGATGACAAATCTGATGTCTGTGCTTTCACAATCTCGAGGAGGTTTAATCACAAACCAAAATTCTACAGCTGTAGGTGCTTATGGACACCAACAATAAGGCTTTGAGTCTCTCTCAGTGCTTAGAACACTGGTGTAAGAGAACACAAACTGAATAATGAGATTGTTCAGTTACTGTAAAACACAGATTTCAGCACATCAGCATATGAAATAGCAATGATCTTTCTGCCTAGAGTGGGCAGGGAATTCTGCAGCAGGAGTGGTGCTTGTTTATGCTAGCTATAGAGGGATCTGAGGGTGAGGTAGAAGGGACAGCATGGGGTAAAACACAGACTTGAAAATTCAGTTCTCTCAAAATGCAGTACCACCTGCCAAGTGCATGCAGAGCAGTTCCATTCTGCTTGCAATTGCCAAAAGAATAGCTAAAATAAGCAGTTCTTCCATAAGAGGCACTGAGTTAATGATGATAACGCTTTTCTTTCACCAAAGGAGAGATGCCTAACACATTCACGTAACTTGTTAGCACACTAATATCAAAGAATAATTTGTGATACTCAGAAACAGTGACATGCAGAATGATGCCAACAAAACTGGACTCTTAAGAACACTTCTGTGTACAGAAGCTTGCAAACACTATTTTTCTCAGTCTTCAAGTAAGTTTTCTACACAGTTATCTTAAATGTGTAAATATTTACATATTAGACTAAAGCTCTTCTGATTAGAACTTAAGCTCACAATGAACAGCCCTGTTATTTAAATTGACTAGATGTCAGGGAACTGGGAGGATGTTTCATAAACATTCTGTAGGAAATGTGCTAGAACAGAAAGATTCCTCCAGAGAGATACTACTCAAACTTGTAATACTTATTCTACAGATGATTTCAAAGTTTAAAGATTAGGTGTCAAAAAACAAGTTCATACAGAGAAAATATGAACTGCTGTACAATTCCAACAGCAAATACACTGAACATGCTCTTCAAGGCATAGTAAGAAGAACAGGAAAATGTTCAAGATGCTGGCATTACTACAGTAGCTTAAGCAGTATGAAAACAGCCACTATAGCATGAAGGTTTTAAATTCATGTACATTTCAAGCTGAAGAAGCATCTATGCCTCTATTCTGAATTGGGCATAGAACTTGCTTTTACAAAATTTAAACTGCTTTTGTATTTTATGCCAGTATTTGCAGTAATTCAAAATACATGTTTTTATGTTTAAAAATGCAGTATAAAACAAATCTCTGTCTACTAATAACTTGAAGAAGCATCAGGACAAAAATCAGAACTTCAAACACTAACTGGAAGTACAGAGGAAGCACAGCTGGGATTAACTCACACACTTGTCCATGTCTACAGACAAGCCACTGTCTCAATGTACCCAGTGAAATACAAAAAAATATGAAACAATTAAAATACTTACAGGCTGAAATATCTTCAGTTTTTTCTTCCCACTTGGATTGGCAGCTTTTTCAATCCTACCCTTGATTCCTTGGTCCTCCACAGATTTTTGTTCAATTGTTCCTATGCTTGTGAATTCTGTACCATCCACATTTACTTGGCCTGCCTTAGCTTCATGCTGGTCTGTTTCTGAAACAGGCTCATCCTGGCCCTGTAGAATGGTGCAGTTTGGACAGATATAGTCCTCACCATTCCTTTCCAGCAATCGTCCTCGAGCCTCAGAAATACCCACACAGTCACCATGAAACCATTCCTCACATCTATCACAGCAAATCATAAACCTGAAAAACAAAACCAACAACCAGAGAACAGTAAAACATTGTGAAATGAAATGTTTTTGACCGGTATTGCAAGCAGCAGATCTTAAAATACCCTGCTAAAGCAGTGTTCTGCCTCACTGTTCATTTCTGTATTCGTTAATCCCCTTTTTAAAATGTTTTAAAACCCTTTCTCCCAAAAATCTCAACAAACCCAACAGCAGCTTATGTACATGCACTCCAATGGAAAGCATTAGCATTTAGTCTATTTTTTCATCATAGAAGAATTCCAACTACTTGCACAGCATTGTTCATTAAAGCTTCTGCATACCTGTTGTTATGAGGCTGACGACAAATACAATACAGTGCATTTGGGTCATAAATCTCAGACTCAGGTTTGCTTTTGGGCAGTTCTTCGGGTTCTTCATCTGCGATCCTTTTAGCGCCAAGGGCAGGCTTTACCTCTGTCTCAACCTGGCGTTCTTCAGTGTTTTCCTCAGACACCACCACTTGACTTGCAATCTCAGTGCTGTCTGCTGTCTCAGGCTCTTGTTTGACAAGCACCTCAGACTCATCTTGTTTTTCAGAGTGGACATCAGCTGTTTCTGTAGGATCTTGTTCAGGATTTCTCTTCCCCAGACGGTTCTGTATATCCTTCAGTGTCAGCTGCACAGGTTTCTGTTCAACACGCTTCTTTCTGAGTCGATTCTGCAGTTCCTTTAGTGTTAACCCATCACTATCACTATCAGAAGTTTCATCTTCCTCTTCCTCCTCCTCATCTTCCTCCTCTTCTTCCTCCTCCTCCTCTTCTTTTGTGCGTCTGTTTTTAGAGACTTTCTGATCCTTACTCCTAGTGCTAATACTCCGAGTTACACGTTTTATATCTGGAGTGCTCTCAACACTATCTTCTGAAGCAGTTTCAGCATCTGTAGCTGGACAAGATGCTGGTTCACTTGAATCTTCCAGAGCAGTGGGAACACTCCTCCTTCCTCTGCGTCTTACTGTTGTAAGAAATTCTTCCACCCTTTCTGTTCGCTTCGGTTGCCGTCCACTACGTCTGAGGTTTAAGCTTTGTTGCTGCTGTTGTGGCTGTTGTTCACTAGAGTCCACATCAACATCTCCTGCACCTTCTCGCTTAGCAATTGTAGTCCGGCGAAACCCCCAGGTTTTCCTGAACTCTTTACTCGTAGGCTTGACAGTTTTTTGTTCCTCCTCATTGCTTTGCTCACCCTTCTCATCCAAAACTGAGGCTAAAAACAAGATAACAGTTATTAAACTGGTGGTGAAGCACATCTCATTTTATAACCCTGAAAACAGTAAAAATTCTTTCTTAAGAATGGAAGAAACAATTAAGTACATCACGGAACACTCTGCCTACAAAATCCAGCAGCTATACACTCTGTTATTTAAAAATGTATGTGCACACACAATGAACAACTAAGCATATCTTCTGCTCAATTTAGAAGGAAAAAGAAAATCTTACCAGGTGAACTGTTTTCCATGTTGTCGGTATTAGATTCAGATTCTAATGGCACTGGCTGTGAACTTACAGCTTGTTCCATAGTATGGACACCACTGTCCGCACCCTGAAACACTGAAGAGAAACACGAGGTTCAAAACTCAGATTAAAAGGTACTTACAGCCTAAGTTATTAAGTATTCTGATGGGAACTCATTATGTTATTGTAACAAATACGTAACTTGAATTTCAAGCCAGGAATACCAACAAAAAGTTAACTGGATTGCTTCAGAGACAAAGTACTAAATGAAATTAATGGGTTTGGACACCATACTGACTTTTTATTAAATAGCTTTAGGATTTTCTGGTGTTTTCTGATACTTCTCAAAAAAAATCCTTTTACTCCATGGAATTTGTCTGGGGAAAAAGCCTGTAGCAGTTCCACTCCTTAGGTGGACACATGAACCATGCACACACCAGTGTGTGGAAGACCATGGAGCAGAAAAGACAATACAGACACAATTCCTGTTTTAAAGGAGAGGATTATATTTGGTATCAATAATATTTTCTGGTAGAAAAGACCAGATATTCTACAGCAAGATAAGAAGCAAGGTAGAAAAAACAACCAATTTTAAGACATTCAAAGCTACTGCTGTTTAGGTAATACAAGGTTAGTCAAAGAATAACAACGTTTGGGATTTTAAGCAAAATGTAAACCCAAAGAAATATCCCAGTCTTCCTTATTAAAATAAACTAGGCTTGTATCTTGCCTGTTGAACTGTTTAACTGCTATCTTTAAGTTGTTTCAGAAACACTGGTAGATATTCAGGATAAAACAACACACTTCGACAGTTCTCTGACAAGGTCTATTGAATAGAAGAAATTATACAGAAAATAACAAAATTAAAATATTCTCTAACACTCCTGGGGGAAAAAAAAAAGAAATAAAATGTGTTTAATTAAACTTAAGAAAGGCTGCTCCTTGACATGGTTATTTACAAAAAAGCTTTTGGTCAATATGATCCACCAGAATGACAAAAAAAACATTAGCAAAGAACCTCCAACTACCACAGATAGAGCTACAGGAAAATAAAAAAATAGTATTAAAAAAAAAATCAAACCAAACACCACAAACCTACAAAAAGACCCCAAACAAACCCCCCACATCTGTGCTGACAACCAGGATCCCTTTTTTCTCAGAAGTCTTTTGCAGCATACTACAAGACTCTCTTCTTTGAGAAGACAGAAGCAAATGAGAGTAAAACAAATATAAAATCCGAGACTGAATTTTGAGCAATTCAGGAATAACGTGGTCTCAAAAATATTAAAGTTAGTGCAGTATTTTGAACGAGCTGCATGCCATGTGAACACTCTCCTATAGGAATGCAAAGAAGTATGTTTTGCAGTCAGTACAAATCCATTAATCAGAAACAGAGTTTTTGAAAACAAAGAGAAAGCCCGTAACTCTCCCTCAAGTGTGTTTTTGGAGCAGTTATACATGTGTGTATTCCTGGCTCAAGAACCCCACCAGTAAACCAAAAGGGAATTCCTAAATAACAGTCACTTGCTGGAAGAATCAAAGACATTTCTAACAGCTGTACAGATTACAGCTACGAGTTCCCAGAGGCATCCTTTAGTAAGCTCTTCCCAATCTTGCAGTGTACACTGGTAATAAATGCCTCCTTATTTCATATACTGAAACAGTCGCATTATCATTCTACCATACCAAACACTATCACTGTATAGTGCAATTCCTCTGCTTTCTAGCATTATATTAACAATGTTAAAACAGAAGCATAACTGTAAATGCTGCAGAACCATAAACTGCCATGCAGATGTTGATAAATTAACACTCAAGAATCACTGAAAGACTACAGATGTAGTTGTAAATGTAGCAGACTCCGGAATATCAACTTAAATAGCAATTGACTACTTTTAACATTACAGCAAGAATAGAAAGTAAATAAGAAGACTGTACTACACAGGTAAAAAGTTGAAACTGCTTCAATCCAGTATGAAATTCCCTTAAGTTCCCCTGCCAAAAAAATAATAATCACTAAGTATAGGGGGGATTAATTTTTTAAAAAAGACTAAAATTGTATTCATATCACCAAAAGGCTGCAATGGAAGTAAGGGAACAAGTCACCACAGTTAAGAGTTTACATCTTTGTTTACCTTGGCAGATGAAGAAATACTAAAAGCTACAGGTAGAGGTAATCCAAATCCTGAGATTTATATTCCAGCTAAAATGTAAAGAAATAAGAGTCTCTTCAGTATCCTCTACATGCTTTACCTGACACAGCATTAGAGGTTCTATTGGTTTCTCCCTGCAGAGCTGAATGGAAAGGAGAGCCAGATGAGGGCAGCAAAGAATCAGAGTCATTCAGCATTATCCTTCCACCACATGCTGAATTTCCTGATGCGTCGGACCGAGTCTCTGAGCAGTCATCAGGACCAAATACTATCGATGCTCCCTCTCCTGCTGGCTCCTGGGAAAAACAAAACAAAGGGACAAAATCAGGCACCAGGATATTTATGAACTTATCACTGCACATATAAACTTGGAATTCTTTTGCCTCTATTATATTATAAAGCAACTTCCACTATTTTGCCTTTTTGCTAGCTCTCTACATTCAAAAAGACAACTGGAAAGAAAAGTCCAAGTAAAGCAATGACACCACCACCACTTACCAATAGTCGAGACCTTTGAAATAAACACAAATCACTGTACTCTCACCAACTCATTTACATCCCATTACAACTTCTAGCAAGTAACAAACCCCAATCACCCCGCCTTTTTCATTTACAGTATTTAAAAGCATTCTGAGAGTGAAATTTAATAAACATATATTGTGCACTGAAAATGCAGAAATGCTTTTAAACACCATCAGGATGCCCAAGGTTACAGTACAGAAGATTTACCAGTTTGTACTAAATTTCATCACAGAAAACAGACCATCTGCAGCTTTGAAGATTTAAATCCAAGTGGCTGCTCTGTTGTTTTGCAAGGTGGGATGATGAAAATTTACAGCCCAGCTTCAGCATTAAGGAATATTCCTTATCATTGTCCCTTTCACAAATTAAGTTTGCCATACTGAAAATTTCAGCAGCTTTATTTGCAGATTATATCAACAATAGCACATTTTCCCAAAATCTAACCCTCAGAAAACTCTTCAGGCACCAGGTTTTCATTTAAAGCATCTGAAAAAGAACAACTATTGAGTCCAGGAGCCCCCATTCACATGCAGAACAACAAAGGAATACCAACAAGGACTGCTCCCAAGAAGGTGAGCTTGAAAATCAGTAGGAAATACCTACATTTAATTCGAAGTACTTTGTCTACCAACCTACAAGAACACTGGAAAAGAACTTGGGAAGGAGGATCAGATGAACAGGACAGAAAAAGACCCTTTTGAACTGGGCTATAAATCAGTGAAGACAAAGGATACACGCCAATGCGTGTCAGCATTCTAAAATTAAAGATGCAGGGGAATTGTCACAGTAGCTGTAAAAAGTAACTAAAACATGAGTAACTCTTGCAAAGGAGTAAAAACTGATTGTTAGTGCTCCAGGTGAGGAGAGACAGATTTAAGGAGTAGATAACCCTTCACAGACATGCAAATGTCTGTCTTTTAAAAAGACATTTTTTTCCAAATCTCTCAAGCTCCCAATTCTTAAAGCATCTTTGCTGTTTAGGTACACTTGCTAGTTCCTTAGCAATGAGCACCTCTCTGTGTTCTCCAGTGCCACATCACTGTCCCAAAATTAAGGAGAGGGGAAGAGACAAACTTCTCCCCAAGTCTAATTTTCATTAGTGAATAACTTTATAATTTTACAAACAATAGAACTCAACATTTGCATGACAGTGGCAAAGCAAAACTAGAGAAAAACATGTGTGTATAGCTAGACCCACATCAGTATTTCCTTCCCCTGTACCATTTCTGTAAGGGATTATGACCATTTTCTACATTCCTTCCCTCACTCCAAAGCTGGAGGAAAAAAATTTAACTAAAAAACCACAATAAACTAATGTGGAATACCCTAGTGCTATATCTCATGGCATTGAATACCTGCTCTAATATGTATTTTGCTCCATTGTCTGATTCAGTGATTATATCCAGGAAGTCAGTCTCTGATGGCTGAAGACAGTCTGAGTTTAAAGTGCCTTCTTCCACGCTGCTGTTCTGTAATAACCTTTCAATCTCCCTGTTCAGAATCTCCAACTCATCACACATCACGCAATTTTTAAGTGATATGCCTAAAGGAAGAGGGAAAGTCAACTAGTCACTTCTTGTTCAACTCATAGTATTAAACTGTGAAAACAAACTATGGCTCCAGAAGATTCAAAAAGCTCATCCTATTTGAATCATTTATCCAGTAATACACTAAAAGAATTGTTTAAAGGGTTGTTTTCACTGTGCACAATTAAAGTATCTCTTTGTTCAAGGCTCTTTACAATTATGCTTGAGCCACAGAGCTGGTATCACTAAGCATTCCAAAACCAGGATTGGCATCCTCTCTTTTTAGGAGAGGTCCTGGCTCATGGAATAGCATACATTTTACAATGCTAGTCATACCCCACCCAGTGGCAAGGTTGCACAGTGCACAGTCTACAGCTCTGATGTAAAATAAAATGGCATTTTTAACAGAAATAATAATGGAAAACTAAGAGATTCTATACAAGAATCACGCTTGGGTTTGCATTAGTAGATGTTATCTCCTCATTATTACCTGTATTACTTCTTTTACCTACAAGAAAATCATTAACAGAACTGCAATTTTAATAATAGCTTCAAATTTGATTCAGTACACTTAAACCAGCAAAATTGCAGACCCCCTACATTTTCGACAAAGTACTTGATTTCTTATTTAATATTTCCATTTTTTCTTTCCCCATTTGCCCTTTTTTTTTTCTTTCATGAAAAACAGAGTAAGTTTCGTACTTATTTTACATTAATCTGGCCTGGTAGGACTGCATTTTAGTACAGGTTAAACTTAAAAGCCTAGAAGCAGCTAAAAAAAATAATCAAGTATTATCAAAACAGAAAGTACAAAGCCTTAACTCACAATTATGCTTTTAAACCTAGCAGGCTGCTGGCATCTCTAAGCAAACATTCTACTAACTGCCTGCAAAAATATTTACTACAACATAAGGGAACTGTGGGTGTCTTCTCCATTCAGCATGATTTTGTTCAGTTTGTTCTCAAGTCAGTATCTCAACTGAGATATTGACAGAAACGTAAGATAAAGAGGCAAACTGGGTCACTTGCTATAAAGGAATCAAGCATCTGAGATAAGTTGATCTCATTCCTCCTAATACCGTACATTAATCACATCTCTGAAACTGCAAGTTCTAGTTGGAAACTGAAAATTACTGTAACCCTCTTAATTCCCATCAACATCATCCTGCCTTTCTGCCACATCTCCTTTACAAAGGATCTTCCTTTAGAAGGGATATTATGTACCTCTGAAAACTTGGAAGGCAAGATTCTCTGTATTTTGCTTTTCTGTCCTGTCATTTAATGTTAAAAGTAAGCAGATACAGTGTTGCTTACTGAACAATGTTAACTTCCATGATAAGCAATCTCCACTGTAAAAAATGCATAAAAGCTTTTAAGACTGATACAGTTAGAAACCCAAGACTTTCTTAGAGGAAAAAAAAAAATCTCCTCTCCCTTCACAGATGGCATCAAGCTTTGCCAATACAAACCCCAGATAACCCATAAGTTACCACCCATGTACCTCTGCACACTCAACAGCTTAACTTCTGAATCCAAGAGAAAATGAACCCACCAAAGTATGATCCAAAAGGAGTAAAAAACCCAAACCAACAACAAAAAAAACCAACAGACCACCAAACTCTTCCCCCCTCCCCCTCAAGAACTTGTATAAGGATGTGCAAGAACAGGGGTGGAGACAAAGGTTTCCTTAAACAGGCTGCTCTGGTGTAGCACCTTCCTGTTACTTCATTCAACACATGCCCACCACCATCCACACAGCGAGTGCTCATCAGATGTGAGTCAGGAGGATTTAATTAACTGTCCCCTTGGTCAAGACTGTTTTAAGCCTAGAAACTGTAATAACGTGACCATTCCAGTGAAAGAGGAGTCACTTATCTAAAAGTGGGAGCATAAAGATGATGCATATCATCTTGAGAAAGAATATTCAGCCAAGAAAACATTTATTCAGGTTTTCCTCCCCCATTAGTTTGCAAGTAAAGTGTTCCAGTTTCCCCCCAAACAAATTAGAATTCACTGAATTCATCCTGGACCTAAATTCTAGAAGCAACTGAAGCACTACACCAGGGGAAAAAAAAAAAAAAAAAGAGAAAAAAGTCACAAACCTGTCCCAAGCTTTTAAATCCCCATTTGGTCAACTATTCTCAAGCTGTGACAAACCCCAAAATAGGGGGCTGCTCATTCTGGAGGGCTACAGAGGCCACTGCTCACGGGTTCTGTTACTGTGACCCTGTGTGGTTTCCTGTATACATGGCTTGAAGAAAATCCAGAGCAGCAGCCAATTGACAAAAGACTTTTAGAAAAAATATTCCCAAATCCTGCTACTGCAACACCACTTATTCACAAACACACAATACACATTAAAAATCCACCCTCCAACATGCCTTTATTTAAAAAAGAGGAAAAGCTTGCAATCTCAGTCCATTTTTCTGTAAATGTATTATCACTGCCATATTCAGACAAAACCTCAGGAAAAGCATACACCTATCTACTGTTGTCTTTCCAACCCAAGAGCTTACAAGTCTCAGCCCCAAAGGAAGGGAGATTATCTATGCCAGTAACGCAGGGCTGAGAGGTAATAATTGCAGGGCAGACAGCTTGAAGACACCTCCATCTGCTTATGCTCCTCCATACATCTTAATCTGATGATGACAGAGCAAAGCTTTTCAAGAACAGCAACATTTCCCTATTTTTTGTGCTGATAGTTTTAGACAAAGTTCAATTAAATCAATTTCCATCAAATATATATTCAGATCAGTAGCTCCATTTTTATTTTTTTTTCCACTCATTTCCCTGGAGAAGTAATAAAATGTTCAATGGGTCCAGTCACTACATAAAGATACAGTAACTGCACTAAGAATTCCCTGCCTCAGTTAACAGCGAAGGCATGGTACTAAAAAGGGATCTTGAAAGACAGCTCAGTATTAAAATCTTTAATATGACCTAAACCACCAAAACCCCCACTTGATCTCTTCTGTGGATTTGTGTAAAAAAAAAAAAAAAACACCCACAGCCAAACCAAACCAAAAATATATCTAAACATTCAGGGTAAATTCTCCAGTTTCAGCTTTCTAACCATTTTATTTCAGTTTTTGAGGCATCTAGATGAAAGACTCGTAATCTTTTTCCTCCCATCACAGTTAATCCTCATTGTGAGCAGCTCGGTAACAAGAGATGCTGTACCTTGGAATACCATGTTCAGCACTCTCAAATACTCAGCCAGCTCACTGTAACCTGCACAGATTCTGCTATCTGACTGCAGAGGTTATACAAGCACCCTGAATAATAGTCTAAATGATAAGTATCTGGCACCTATTAGTTCTCTTATTCCCAACTAACCCTAGGAACTCTACAGAAGTTTGTCTCTGATTCTGGAAGATCTCACACATATTCACTCTGACTCAAGCATCCAAGAAAACAAAGTTAACCTTGAAAGCAAAGATCATCTTCTATTTAAGACTTGGGATAGACTCCAGTACCTGCAGGAGCTGTTTCAGTGTTGCCCATTACCTAACAACTGTGACAAACAGAGGGGTTTTTAGTTTTTTTGGGGTTTTTTGTTAGTCTTCATACTGAAGCTCCAGTAAGTTATGGAAATTCAATAGCCAGGGCCCAAGGTCAGGGCAGAAGTCTCAAACAACCACAATGGCCAACAAAATATTTAGCAACTTTCAGAAAACTAAGATTAGTGAGAAGATACAAGACTGCTTGCAGAAGTGTTTTAGGCCTTCTTGCTTTTAAAAGTCAGTATCGCTCATCAATGATCAGTTTCATCACATCCTGACACAAATCCAGTCTATGCCAGTATTTAAGTTACTGGATCAATTAGAATGGCTCATAACTGGCCTTTAATTACATTTTTTCTGAGTTTCTTCAGAATCAGAAGTCTTGCAAGGTGTCTAGAACCAAAGCCATCCAGGACAGATTTCTTAAATATTAAAAAGAAACTGCAGGATGGTAGGAACAGCATTCTTTTTGGAATGATCTAATAGTGATTTGAATCTCAACTGACACTATTTGCTCATTTTATTCCCTGTAAAAGAGGCACTGGTCTTGGCCTATGCCTCCTTTAAGGGTTAAAAAAAAAAAATCCCACTAAGCATATAAACTGCAATCACACAAGAAAATAAGTATTATCTGAGATCTCATACAGTAACACTTCTGATGCAAACAGATTAAGTGTTGGTTTGGTTTAGTTGATTTCACTCCACTAAAACAACTGATCCCACTGAAAATTACTCTGCATCCTTGTGGAAGATGACATCTGGGAAACCTGCACTCTTTCTGCTAAGTAGCAGCAAAATTAATCCCTGGCATCAAGCAGCATTACAAAAGCAGCCCAAAGGAAGTCAGTAGGGCAAAACCTACTTTGTACATAAGTGAGCAGTTCCATTCAGACCACGGACAAGAGGGGCAATCCATTGACCCCTAAGAACAGCAGGAAACAGGTTCTGCACTAGCACTGGGAAAAGCCAAGCACAGACTGGGCTGCAGTGCAGTTCCCTCCATCTGCTTGTCCATGAAAGATGTAAGTGCAGACTACTCGCATGAGAAGCAACAGAAAATCAGACAACCAACTACCACGTGGTCTTTTATTTTCAAGTAAACAGTGGTTATGTTTTATATAAGTATCTTCCTTCTGAAAGAAGGAAAATACCTTTCAAAAAAGCGGTGAAATGGGAATGTTGTGACAAAAAAGAAGCAATGAGAGTTGAAGCAGAGAAGCAGCAGGTGTAAGGCTCAAGTCAGGATACAGAGAGACACTAATGTGATCCTGAACTCTCTCCTCCACCCCTCCAAATAATTTACGGTCTCACTACTTGACTGACACATACAAGCTGCAGTTCAAGGTTGAAAGTCCAGACATCCCTGCTAAATCCAAAGATTTCATGCCAGGAAGACGTTTACATTTAAAAGATCATGTTAAAAATAAAATTTGCATAAAATTGAAATATTTCACTGCTCAGTTAGACCTAGAAGAATAAAACCGAACAGAAACAATGCTACAAAAGCTCTTAACACAGATCTGTAAACACTTTTCTGGCTATGAACACACTAAATTAATTCCACCTCATATACCCGCAACACTAGCCATTTAAAAGTAGCAGTTAATTCCCTCCTATTCTAGACTCAATATATTATTTCCATTTAAAAAAAAAAATTAACACATTAACAAACTTTGAAATCTGCATGGTGTAGGTTCAGTAATGTGCAATTCATTAACCCTGCCACATTGGTCAGAAATAACTCACCCTAATTTAAGTGTATTCTTCTTAAATACTGCATGAAGCAGCAATAATTTTAGTCAAATATGAACAGCACTATACAGCCAAATTAGGATGAAGCATCACATAATCTATTTTAAAGGTAGATTTTAGTACCACTACATGCACGAAGTATGATACAGCTACAAAACACTTTGAGATGACTCCCTTCCACTCAGACCTGCTGTTTCTCATCTCCCCTCATAAAGGCAGGTTCTAGTACTTGCAAAGTTTTGGGGTTTTTTTTACTGGGGAGGAAATGTTGGGTGGTAGGCCATCTAAGATCCTACCAAAAGTAATGGAACAGAACTGACTTGATTAGCAGGGGAGATCAGGCTGCCCCAGAACAGACACAGCTGCACCAGAGGATAGAGTCTCTACACCTTTTGAAGTTGGTGCAAGGAAAGTGTGTGATGGCATCCATACTGCAGCAGTCTCCACCAGGAGACGACAGCTCCCCAAGATACTTTAGAACACCACTGGAATCAGATCTTCCAGAGGGGGAAAAAAAGCCCACCCCAAACTCAAAGGCTTCTGCATCTCTGTTGCAATACTCTTCCTCGATCTTGCTGACATTTTGTAACAGAACCTTTGAAGGTTAGACCTTGAGGTGTCATGATGTGGGGTAGTCATTCAGTGGTGTCCATCACTACCACATTTCTGCCATCAGACACACTTGGTAAACCAGAAAAACCATTTCAATGGAGCTTTGTGGTTTGCAGCCTTTCTGACTTTGAATGTAGGATTGGGTTTTTGGTGCTGAAAAATTATTTCAAGTGTCCACAGTATGGTGCAAGAGACTTGTCCTGCCTTAGTACCAGAGAGCCCATTAACTGCACATTTACATGGTATCAAGTACTACCAACATGCAGTGCTGATGACAATCAACTACTGAGATCTAAAATGTAAACAGTTGGGTTTTTTGTTTTCAAATATGCAAAGAAGTGTTTGCTTCTAGATTTTTCTCTCATGAAAAACGAGACAATTTCACTTTTTTCCACTTGAGAAGGACTGTTGAAAAAGTATTGTAAACTTCATAGCAAACCAACTTGACAGGTTACTTTATAAAATAATTAAGCAAAAGTATTCATTCCAAGAAATAAATGAAATAGCTTCCTTTAGAAATGATAAATACATTCACTTGGTCTTTGTACTTGTAACAACAAAGAAATTAACCTTTCCAAATGAGAATGTCTTTAGTCACCCATTATAAGCTGTAAGTCTGAAATGAATACATACACCATTGTCCTTCCCATGATTTCTGTCAGGCTGCTCACTTACCTTACGTAAGCCTCATAAGAAGGCCACTGCCTCACACGGTGGATAACTGCACACACACAGGGCAGCAACCCTGCGCGTTTGCAGTCAATACAGGACCTCCTGAAGTGCACAGAACCACCTTGCCATGCACACAGCAGACTCTAGTGCATGGGAGCAGTTAAGACAGAAAAGACAGTGAACAAGTCCACAGCGTGGCATAGCTACTCCAAATACCTCCCTGGATTATGCAACACAAAATACACACACACTCAAGTTTATTTTGGTATCTTTTGGACTAGAAAAAAATAATATTCCCAAGCAAACCGTTTATAAAATTTTCTTATTTTGGATTCAGTCATACAGGATCAGAACAGTTAGAAAAAACTATGAAGGGATGAACCACTCAGTAGGTACTGGAGCAGAATTGGATATTTTATTCTGCTTAAGTAGCAGAAAGTGCTTCTTTGAACCAGAGTTAAGTTCCCAGAGCTAAATTCAGCTAAATAGCAAAGTCTAGTAACATTTGAGGCACTTTAGCAGCAGGCCCACCAGCAATTTGGCAAACAAAAATTGTATGTAGTAACAGACCAGACTCTGATCATATTTGCACTACGGACGTTCACTGTCGCAACTGCACAAGTCAGGAATGTTAAGGGGTACAATCCCTAATCAACAGAGCTGTGCTAGCATAAGTGCCTCACACTGGTGTAATCACACCTGCAAAACTGTACTTTTACCTGTGTGAGTCGTTCTGTTTGCAGGGTGGGGTAGCAGGTAGGACCATCCTGGTGTGGGGGAGTTTTATCGGTGTGGCTGCACACACAGTATGAAAGCGCTATCAACACACTAGTACATGGAAGCTGTTTATCTCAAGAGGAAGCAAGACTTTGGAAGTTCACTCAAATTTCTTGAATGTAAAAAGCTACATTAGCAAACAGGTTCTAGGATACCTGCGTAAACATAAGAGGTTTTGCCAGCACAGCTCTGTCTGTTGGTAGCTGGGGAGAGAAATGTAACTGACAACTGTATGACAGAACATCAGGAAAGGTCAAAGCTTAACATAAGGCACTTAACACTATGCACATCCTTCAACCTGCAAGCCCATAATAGTGTTTGATAAACAAAATTCATAATGGAGTGTTTTCTGCATTTGAGGAAATATTAACCAATTTTAATAGAAAAGTTCTATATACGTGTGATTGGTATACATGTGATTGGTATTCACTAGGTCAGAGCTTCTCGGGTGCTTAGAAGACTAAGATGACACACTCCACTGGCTTACTGACAAACTGACATTTAGCTTCTTTACTACTCCTATAATACCTTCTGAAGCCTTTATTTATATTCTTCTGAGCGTGCTAATCCCGTATCTGCCTCAACAATGAAAATTTACCCAAACAAAATAAAATGGAATCTTTTTAGTCAGGTTTACTTTTGCTCTCAGGGTCTGAACAGTATGAGCAAAAGTGAGACAGCAAGTAATTTTGCTCACCAAGAAAACTTCTAAGCAGAATCAAAAGCAGTGTAGATGGCTCTGCTTTTTTCTTCCTCTTTTATAAAACCTTTTATAAAAAGAAAAAAGCACCTTTCTGTCATCAGAAGCTTAAAACACTATTACCATCTCTGTACAAGAAGTCATCTAAAGACCCCAGGACAAGCCAATTTTACAAACCATGGTCCTCAGCTTAGCCAGCAGAAATCTCAATTGATTTGTTATTGGGTATTGATACACTGTATCTTTACCACTCCAAATGTTTTACAAAAACATACTACATAGAACTTTGCCTAATGCTCAATTTCTGCTACTGAACTTGACCTCTTCAGCAGCACTGAAAATACATTTTCAGCAACTGTTCAGGAAACAATGCGCTTTGGAAAGGTGATTCACACAATCTGGCATTCCTCTGCTGAAGCACCAAAGAAATTAGTTCTTTATCATGGCTGTTAACTGAACAGCAACAGGGCTCACAGTTTAATTCTTCGACATCCCACAACTTGTTTATTTTTAAAACACACAAGACTACAAGTCTACAACTGTCAAATTTCAGCTTGGATACTTACACTGTGCTTAAAAATCCCTCTTCTTAAACAGTAAACTTACTAATGCTGTACAAGATTTTTGTCAGGTTGGTATTGAAACAGTACATAATGCACATTTAATCTTTTGTGTCTTGGGTCCCGAACTGGAAATGTCAGATTTTTCTTAACCTCAAAGCTGATCAAAGCTCTTGAGACTACCACCACAACTGAGAGGTATTTGCTTCTTTCACAAGCTGTATCACATATTGCACAAACTAGATAAACCCTACATTAAAACCCTTTCCTTAAATCTCCTACTTGTGGCACTACAAGAGATGCTAAGCAGAAAAAGTGCCCCAGAGAATAAAACTAGTGCAGAGAGATGCTACCACTTCTGTCACCTAAAAGCCATCCAATCTTGCTCTGGCTCAGTACAGGTCATTCCTCCGTTTCTATTGGTGAAATTTTACAAAATCTCAGCCTAACCCCTGTAATCCTTGTCCTTCCTCTCCCTATTTAATAGATGCAGCTGAGGTTTCAGGCTGTAGAAAAATAAAATCCTACAGTTGTAAATTACAACTATAAAGATAATCATTATCATAAACTGGAAACAAGTAACTGAATCTACTGCCAGAAAACCTTAGCAGGATTAGAAGCAGGATTAGAGTAAAACAAACACTAACTTCTGATTAATCCCCTCAACACTGAAAAATACTTACTCAATTTAATTTACTACCCCAGACTCATACAAGGAATATATGGGTAGTTCTGTTGTTTTGTTGTGTGACTTGTTTGGGGTTTTTTATAAATTCAAAAGACATCTCTTCATTACCTGAAAAGCACCTTCTGAATTACTGTGGTGAATTATATGTTATTATTTCATATTTGAACAGTTTTAAAATCTGTAAGTTTTTATATTGTACATTCATTCGCAGCAGAGCAAAAACTTGATTTGCATACCATGAGAATTCAACTGAGATATCTCTTAAAAAACCCCAAACAACACAAACTTTGTAAAAAAAAAAAGAAAAAAATCAGAGAAATGCTAGTCTCAAAATCAACAATTATTCAATTTGTAAATCACTGGAGTCATGCAGTCTCAAAGCTGGCTGAAGGCTAACATGAGCCGTTATTCTTCCAAGGTGCATTAGAAAAAAACCTAAACCTTTATGTGTAATATGCTTCTGGAATCACCAAGGGGAAAAAAAATTAATGCCTAACTGAACAGCTATTTTGAGCTTACTTCTGTATGTACTCCTATAGAAAGTTCCAAATGTCAAAGAATAGTAACAAGCAGCTGGCATACATAAAACTGGAGCACATCCCAAAATATCTATTACACTTAACATGGTATATGCTACACTTGTACAGTAACTACACATTGTTATTTTTCATTGACTAGCAATTAAATTGCTTAAACAGGTAGTAAATTCTGTTTGCAGAAGTTGCAACAAGGCAGCTGAAGCTAAACCAATTAAAATTATCACTTACAAGAAAACTGCATAAATCGAAGACAAAAAAGCAGATAGTGAACAAGTTCTCATAAAATAAAGCAGAATATAGTTGATTATCAGATACCAAAGAGTTGAGTTAAACAGGGATGTGATGATTATGTGTTCATAAAAGCTGTTTCTATAAAAATAATTTAAAAATCAAGTAATTATCCAGGGAAAAACACCCCCACACCTAAGAAAATTAGGAATGTAATATACATCCTTTTTAGTTAAATAAAAGGAATGATCACTTTTTTTGTGTTTCACTTAAGTTCCTAGAAGGAAAACATGAAAGCCCATGCAAGAAAAGCAGCATGTTACACTATTTTGAGTTACCGACATACAAACAGCAGGGACAGTGTAACACACATACATTTGGTAACACGTTAGAGAGATTGCAACGGTCTTTCCCAGTTAAAAACTACAAGCAAAACCAGTAGGATTTTTTTTAACCCATTACTAAAACATAGCTATCGCTTGGAGGTATAAAGGGAAAACTATTTTGCTGTATGGAAGAGAATTTAATCACCAAAAAATAGCTTTGTGCAAGCCAAATAAGCAGCTCCAAACTACCATCACCTCCAAGAGACAGTATTTCAGTACAGTAGCGCAAGGGGCGGGGAATAGTTATTGACAGGAAATTTACGGAAGATTTAAAACCAGCCAACAATTACTACGGTCTAAAGATCCAGTCCCTCCTCCTTCCCCCTACAAGAAAGCTATCAGAATGTGATAAAGTACAACTTTTCTTGTTTAACTCACCAAGAGGGAGATCACCTCCACCGCCCGGAGCAAATAAGCATCACCTCACAGCAGGTAAGGTTTAATCCCACCCTCCCACGAACCCCAACCCCGGAGCGAGGGGTCGGTGGGTATCTGGAGTCCCCACCGGCCCGACGAGGGGCTCTACCCCTCCACCCAGCCACCCATCGGGGCAGCGGCGGCGAGCCCCTAGTCCGGTACTACGGCAACGATGAAACATAGCAAGAAAGACGGTAACGTCGGTGGGAACGTCGAGGGGAAGCTCGCCGGCGTCAGCTTCATTAAGACGTCGATCGCCTCAGAGCACAACCATCCTCTCCTTTCCCCCCAATATGGAGGAGCCCGCCTTCTAGCCCGCTCCGCCCGGGGAGGGCGTCCTCTGCGCTCCGGCCCAACCACGTTATGAGCTTACGGGGCGGCGGCNTGAAAACAGGCCCCGCCGCTCCGCCCCGTGGTCCCTCCGGCCGCCCTGATCCGCACCACCCGCCCGCCTCCATTTTCTAGTCGAGCCCAAAGGCGTCCAGGCCGGAGGAGGCGGCCGCCCCTTTTTCCGCGATCCCTCCGCCGCAGCGGCGGCCCCACTCCCTTTCTCCTCCCTTCCCGGTGCTTCTCCAGATGCCTTCCTCACTCACTCACCGCGGGGAGGGGGCGGGGGAGGGGGGGAAATCTCGCCGCCGCCGAGGGTCTCAGCCGAGCCGAGCCGCCATTTCCTCCTCACAACCGCTCCGGAGTGCTGGGCGGGGACGCCCCTCCCCCGCTACCATAGAAACCAATATGGCGGCCAACAGCTGCCTAGAACGTCTATTTTGCGCACGGCCCGCGAAAGACTTTGGCTGTCGCTGGCTCCGCCTCCCGGCCGGTGGGCGCGCGCTTCTTCGCGGCAGGGCGCTGGGCGGGAAAGCGGCGGCGCTGCCGTTCCGTCAGGGCTGCTCGCAGCTCCAGCCGCCTTCAGCCCCAGGGGAGGCCCGGCGCTTCCCCACGGGGTCCCCGTCCCGTCCCAAGCTGCCGTTGTGCAGACACCGGGAGAAAACCAGGAGGCAGGCCGCCCCGGTTGCTTCAGGGCTGCCTCTGCAGAGTTTTGTGGGAACAACGACACTGCTCCCAGTTTTCTTACCCAAATACGGGGTAATCTTACCTCAGAGGGACTGTGGGTTTACTTGTGATTCGTGAGGCTGCAAGTGCGAAGTAAAACTGCACTGCAGCAGTGCTCAGTACCACTTTGCTTACAGTGATTTCTCTCACAGGAAAATTACAGCTCTGTCACAGGGTTAGCATGGCGGAAGAGCTCATCTGCTGCTTGCAGAGCTAACTGCTCACATCAGCTAGGCTTCCCACCTGTGCTTATCCCATTGCAGGGTTGTTTTGTTTTTCCTATTCTATTCTCTCTGTTTTAGAAGGGTGAAACAGTAGTTGCTGCAATAACGCTTTCCCTTGGGTTGAGGTTATGGAGTGCTGTGGAAGGAAGCCATTCACTGGATCCGCTCATCCACCCTGTGGAGGCTTCTTAGTGACCCTTTAAAAGCGATGATGCTACTCAAAACACTCTTGGGGGTCCAATCCGCTATATAGTTTTGCTTGTACTATCAGCATTTGTGATACCAGCAGCCAGAACACATCTACAATCACTAAGGGGTCCCAAGGATGACAGGAGGATCCGTGGGACCAGGCAGACACACCTGACCCACACAGCTCAACAGCCATGCAGGTGGTTGGAGGTGTGATGTTTGGCTCTGATCCACCCTGACCCTGCACACTGTTTCTTATGGGTTGATAACAACAATTCAAGACAGGCACAGTGTTTACTAGCACAGATTAAGGAATGAAAGCTTGAAGAAACAAAGATATTTAGCATTAACTCTATAGAATTACAGGATTCTGTTGAGTAATTTGATTACCTCTCTTAGAAAACTACGTTCTATTTGAGACTTCTGGTGGTAAAAGCTCAGGGTAATGTTGGAAAAGCAACTATTAGCTTTTTGCCTGATAGCAGTCAGCCTCTTTCTCCACCTGTAGAACTGGGCAATATTAATACTTACTACACACAGGAACACCAAGAGGTAAAAAAACCCCAACAGCTTCCTGTGCAAAAGTACAAGACACCATGATTAAAGGCAAGCAGAAGTTTAATTTTTGTTCTGCAGCTACAGAGCTACAATAAAGGAATAGCACATGGAGGGGGAAATACCTGATGATTTGGTAGATGAAGCTGCACTGTAACTTTTGGCCTGGGAAAAGCTAACAACATATTGTTAATGGACATATTTAGCATCTAGGGAGTGCTCAAACCCAGGAGCTGCACACCAAGGGAAGGGGAACATTCAGAACAAGCAGTTGTACACCCAACTGTGAATGGGGGATGCCTGCAATGGGATCCAGCAGTGAAATGGGTGTTAAATTCCTCTTTACACACATTTGCTAAGAGGCTTACACCTGCTTAACCTAATACTGATTCACTTTGCACACCCAGTGAATGCTATCCAAAGCAATTTGCACTTCCAGCCCACAAAACCCCTACATCTTTGTGTTATAGCCCAAGTCAGAGTATCACCTAACTGTACCATCAGCACTTCAGCTCCTTCCCCTGCCTCCTTCCCTTCCTAATTATTTTCCTGTTAGAGCCTAATTTCTGTTAGTTTGGGAAACTTACAACTGGATTACTGGGCTGAGTCTGCATTGTCCTGGCAGCACAGAAAAGGAGCCTTTTTTGTGATCCATGTACTGCAAGTTTCATTTCAGTTTAGGACCCTTCTCATAACACAATGATAGTTTCTAACTGCAGACACTAATGGGAAATGCTAGCAGAGATTAATGACCATCAAACAGCTTCTAAAACAGCCTAATAAGCACCTTTATCTCTTTCCTTCTTAAGGACTAGAGAAGCTTAAGCTGAGCTAGTTACAAATCTCTCGGCACTAACCCTCCTTAAAACTTTTTTCCACTGCTGTCCAAAACCTCTTCTGCTTCAGGCAGTCGGTACACTGAGACCTTTCTTGGCAGCTGACATCTTATTTGTTTATCCTTTGGATTTATTTTTTTTTTTAAACTTCAGGCATCTACAAACTGGCCTTACTTCTATTTGTAGTGTCTCTCAGATGGTCTTTAGGCATGACCCCAAAAAACTCTGATTTGTGGTAGACACCATGTTTGTGTTGTGCAGAGATTATATCCCCAGATCTGGGATGTCAATTCCCTCACTCACCTCTCCCCTCACCATGACACCAACCTTTCCCAGTGGTTGACGATGCAAAACCTTCAGAATACTTACTTCACCTTCACCCCTTCCCTCAGCAACTCCTCACCAAACATTCTGGTGAGCCAATTTCAGCAGCCAGGTTAAAAAAAACTAGAGATACAGTGAGCCTGTGAGAGCTGGGATGAAACAAATGAGCAAGTTCTCTTCCCTCTCCCATGTCTGGCTTTTGTTGTTCGTTGGGTTGGGGTCTTTTTTAAACTGATAATTAAAACTTTTAAGTCAGAAGAGATTATTTTCTGTTGGTTGTGCTCCAGCTTTACCTTTCTCTGGGGAAAATAGCTTCTGTCCTCAGAGTTCAGCACATCACTTGGAATAGGTTAAGTCCGGTGTCAAGGAAGCGTATCTTCTGGGACCTTGACCCTCCAAGGCTCCTGATACTTCCTTTTTCATAAAGGCTAGACAAACACAGAGAAACACTTTACTAAGCATTAACCATACTGACAGAAACAGAGCAATCCCCTTCCCTGCCAGCTGTCAGGGACTTGCAGATTCCCTCCCTCTTATCCCACTAACTCTCCCCCCTACTCCTCAAAAAAAATTACATGCTGGGTTTTTTTTTTTTTGTTGGGATTTTTGTGACTTGTCCAGAAAACTGGTGATTTTGGTTCGGTATTTACTCCACACAACTCTGATATTTAGAGTACCTCTGAGATCAGGATTTCTCAAAACCATGTAAAAATTCTATGAGCTGCCCTCAATTACACTTAAGTTTCTTTTCATCTCAACTTTGTAGCCTTGCCCAGAAATCCAACTTTCCATGTTACTACTGCCCTCACTACTGTAAGGTTCTTGTAGGACTGTGGCATATTGAAGCCACGTGATAGTTTCCCAAGGGCAAAGTAGTTTGTTTCCATGCCTTTACATACACCTTTGGAGTCACAGAAACTTCCTGTGAGGTTTTCCTTGAGTAATAAAGGTTTAGCTCCAACTTAGGAGAAAATACAGGGTTTTTAACAGAAGTTAGGCTTTAGTGCTAACAAGAGGAGGAATGATGGAAGAAGATTTTGCCCTGAATTGCTGCACTGCTTTGTATCATCCTACTCCCTTCTGAATTTCATGATGTTTAGCAAAGAAAAGCCACGCAAGTTTGCTATTTCCAAATCCTTTCCAGGATGAAACACAGGAAACACAAGTGTTCCTCTTCACTAAATACAGCAAGCAGGTGTTATATGGGATGATCACACATTTATTTGCTGAGATACAAGTTAAAAAAAAGAGGGGAGTACAGAAGGTGACTGTCAGGAAAGAGCTAGTCTCAAACAGATATCATTAATTACTCAAGATACTGCTCAGTCCCCCAAAACATGCAGAGTTTTCACTGCACACAGAACATTAGTGAGGAAAAAAGGCCCATCTCAAGATAAAGGAATAGTTTTGTAAGGTTTTATATGCTTATGACTTTATCACATTGGGCCAGTGCTGCCATTAAAAAAGCATCAGTGTAAGTACTACTACTTAGTATTATTTAACCTAATAAAAACAATTAATGCATTAGAAAGGCACCTCACTTTCACTAAGAAAATGCTTCAGTAGTAACATTCAAAGTGCGTTTGGTGCAACTCAAGTGGCCAGAAAGCCTCTTCTCCCCAGTGAAAGCCCAGTTTCTAAGAAGGTTCAGCCTTCCCAGAAGCACCAACAAGCTAGACACAGCACATGAAGGGGAGAAGGAAAAGAGAGCTGGCCACAGCACTCCGCACAGCCACATGACAAACTTCCTTTTGTTCACATCACAGAAATAACACCAACTCCTAGAAATGTTCAGAAACCCACAACAACAAACCCAGCTATTTCTCAAGACACACAAAGCCACAACTCAGCAGCTCCTTTTGGCCCGTGCTCCTTTCTCCTTAGCTCCAGGAGAAGAGAGGAGAACGTCTGCTGCCGTGGGTTGGAGACCCCAGCCCCTGACAGGGCAGGTGCCCGCCCCACACTGCCAGCACCTCACACGCGCTACACACTTCGGTTAACACAGCATCCAAAAGCAATTACACCCATTCTTTACCTGCGACTGCAACGGTAGTGAGCGACACACACTCACTCACTCACCCACCTCCTCTCTGCTCGGGGCAGACCTCTCTGCTCGAGAAACCTCCCCAGAGAGGGACATACCTCTCCCTGCTGCCCTTATGGCAATGCCCCCTGGGAAATCCCACCTCGAGGGAGGAGCTGACAAGCACCGGGCGGGACAGCTAAGCCAAAGAGGTTCTCAAAGCGGGTCAAGAATAGGCTGAGATGTGTTTCCCGATAACTCAAACCGATTTGGATTGGGTTTTAAAGTCTGAGGAAGAGCCTCTTCCAATCAGCAGGAGTACTTCCAACAAGCTTTGTCATACGGCTAATGCCACGTGGCTAATGATTAATGTCATGTATTACTAAGTATTTGTCCCCAATTCTGTTCTGTTTATAAACTTGGAGGCTTGGGGAAATGAGTTAAAGTAATTAATTATTGATTACACCATAGATTTCCTCCACTTCAGCGTAGGGAAAATTGTAGTGAGGGTTTTGGGGGGCTGTGTTACAAACCCAGGAGTGGAAAATGAGTAGGTGTATCTGCAGTCCCACTCTGAAGTGAAACCACGTTTTCCGGAGGATCATCTGCAGCGTTTCACACAGGGAGGTTGTGCCCCCGGAGCCTGCTCTGCGTTTAAAGGCACGACTTGAGGTGCTGTGCAGAGCATGGTGACACAGCCTGGCCAGCTCTGGCCGCAGCGAGTTTACTGACTCTCCTCAGCAGCCGACACAGGGTCTGGCAGCGATCCTCAGCCCCAGCCGGGAGAGCTCGCAGCCGGGCGCCGCCACGGGAGCCAGTGGAACACACCCTGCTGCACCGGGCCCTTCCCGTTATCCTGGTGGGGCCAACGCTGCCGACAGCGGTCTGCGCTCCCACGGCCTACCCTTGCCCAGGCTCTAGAGTGACACTGCGACCGCGGACCACGCTGCGCCCGTGCCGCCGCAGTCCCACCCTCACACGGCGCTGCCTGCGCACACCCACTGGAGCAAGGCTCGCACCAGCCGATGGGGCGAGTTCTGCTTCGGCTGTTACTGGCGGGCTCGGTGTCCCTCCCCCGAGGGGGCCCACACTACCACACCAGCCGCTATTATCACGGAGGGATACGAGCCACCGGGCAGCGGCGGCGACTCCCGGAGGGGTGGTCCGACCGCTGCGGGAGGCGGCATGGCGGAGGAGCGCAGATGCCAGCCCCACGGCCCTGAGGGCAGGCACGGAAGGGGCAAGAGACCTGGTGCGCTCAACCCTGCTCGGCCCCGCTGGCGGCGGTGATCCCCGTGCGCACGGGGCGGCACTGCCCCCCCGGCTGCTTGAGGCGGCGGAGCAGCCATCTTGCAGCGCTGCTCGCCCCGCGCCTCGGCCACCGCCGCGCCATGGCGGACCCACCGAGATCGCGCCTAACCTCTATGGTACCGAGGAGCCGCCACCCTGGGCCGACTCTATGGTACCAAATCCCCGCGTTTGGCTGTACCTGCACGGATAGACGTACGCTCTGTCCCGAGGACCAACTCTATGGTTGCGTTATCTCGCTCCTTTCCGGGCGTTGATTGGCCGAGAGGACAGTTCTCGCGAGATCCGCGCGCCAGCGGCCTGGCGGAGGCGGCGGAGGGGCCCGTGTTCGTGCGTTGGAGCCGGCACCGCGGCGCACTCGGTAAGATGGCGCCGGCGGGCCCCTTCCTTCCCTCGGGGGACGGGGGCTGGTGGGGTCCTTCTCTTGGCCTGNGAACCCTATTCCCCCGCCGCGTGGTTGAGAGCGGAGCGAATGTGGGGCCGGGGACCGATCGGGCCTTCGACCGGCGCCGGGCTGGTCCTGCCTCCCGCTGTCCGGTTCTCTCGGGGTCGGTGCGGCTTCGGCGGTGGTTGAGAGGAAGAAAAACCTATTGGAAGCGGGCCGGGGACGGGCAGGCCCGCTGCCACTCGTGTGTCCGAGGGGCGGCGGTGCCTGTTGCTGCTGTTGTTGCCGCCTCTCCTCCCCCTCTGCCCCTGTGGCCGGGGCTGGAAGAGGGAAATCATTACATGCCGGCTCGAGCGAAGCGCTTTGCTTTCAAACCTCGAAAGAATCCATTGTCGGGAAGAATACTAGGAGGTAATATTTGAGCAGCGTTGACAGGAGCGCTTCTGGGGACAGCCAGGCTAAGCTAGTGTAGGTCGTTTGGTTGGTCATTGGATAACGTGTCGTACACCGGCAGCTGTCCCGTCTGAAGTTCTGGTGGCAACTTGAAAGCAAGTGGTGTTTGCCTAGGCTTTGCTTTAAATCTTTGCTGCAGTTTTTCTGGCTAGCTGCCGATCTCTGATTTCCTTGTGTAGCTTCGTGATGCCGCGTGTCCTGTATAACTCGTAAACAAGATTTGTTTGGAGTGGTTTTAAGGGTGAGTACGCTTGCTTTCATCAACCATCAGAATAAAAAAATTCAGCTTTAGAGACTGGCTAGGAGATGTGAAGGAGTGTGGGAACAAGAAGGAGGAAAAAAAATGTAAAGTTGTGGTTTGAGATAAAAGGGTCTCCTTTGGATTATTAATTGAAAAGATCTCATTAAAAAAAGATACAAAGGTGGAAGTAACGCAGTGCTCATACACATTAAACTTACAGCTTGAATTATGCTAAATTAGATCCTTTGCTTTTCTTGTAGTAAGAGTCCAGGATGAGTTATGCAGAAAAACCTGATGAAATCACGAAAGATGAATGGATGGAAAAACTTAATAACTTGCATATCCAGAGAGCAGACATGAACCGCCTTATCATGAACTACCTTGTTACAGGTAAAAATGAGTAGTAACACTAGGAGGCTCCTAAATGCATGTTGTGTATTTTATCAAGACAGACAGTTTTGGCTAGAAGAAGCTACTAGATGGAGTGAAATTAAGGGCTCTAGAGGACTTGGTAATTGCTGTTGGCTTATTTTAGCAATGTACAACTGCTGTTGTGTTTTCTTACATGGAAGCAGATTCAGAGACCGAGCAGTTACCATGCAATAGAAGTGGCATTTGTTAACCTTACTCTTTTGCTGAAACACACAGAAAGAAAAGTATTTTGGGGAATGCTGTAACAAACCTGACCCAGTTCTGCATGATCTATTTTGTGCCACTGAAACAGTGTTCAGGATACACTGCAGTTGTTAAGTAGCACTCTGAAAGCTGCACAGAACAACTGTCAGAAGCAAGTTTTAACTGACTAGAAAGGCCACTGTTGTGAAAATAGTTCAGGCCTAAAATATTAACCCCTTTGGCATGTAGCCTAACTTTATACTTAGAACAATCAGAACCCATCAGAAATCATCCCTAGCAATTACAGTGCATACCATCACAGTAAGCTGGGACAGGGCGGAGGCATCCGCATCCAATCTACACCCCTGTTTACACTGGTGTGGAGTTGAAACCTCTGGGATGAAGGAAGAGCATCTTGGTAGCATAAATAATTTTTGTATGTGTGAAAGTGTGACTTAGGGTCATAGCTGGTGCAGCTTTAAAAAAAATTAGTGTCAGTATGAGAAGGGAAGATTAATTTTCAATTTCTTCTCAGTAAAACCACCAACTGCGTAAACAGGTTCAGGGGCTGGAGGGAGAGGCAAAACCATTTAGATTTTGAACATGTCATTTTGAAAATCCCATTTGGAATAAGTACACTGCTCTGTTTAAGTATAAAACAAGCTTTCAAGTTAAGTATTGGACTACAAGTTGTGTGCATCCTTACAGAATGAGGGTGCTTGAGTTAAGAGTGAATGAAACATGTACTGTTAGGTGCACGTTGGATAAATGCTTATTTAAATAATTCAGACTTTATCCTTAACCCCCCAAAATTCACAAGCAATACTCAAATCAAGCTGATTTTTTTTTTGAAGTGTTATATTTTATAATTAAAATGTTTCTATTTCAGAGGGCTTTAAAGAAGCAGCAGAGAAATTTCGGATGGAGTCTGGAATTGAACCCAGTGTTGATTTAGAGACTCTCGATGAAAGAATAAAAATTCGGGAAATGATATTGAAAGGACAGATTCAAGAAGCCATTGCATTGATAAACAGCCTCCATCCAGAGTTGTTAGATACAAACAGATATCTTTACTTCCATTTGCAGGTAAGGACAGGTGGCAAACTTTTATCTTTTTCTAGAGGTTGGAGAGAAACTGGTAAAAGTAGCACAGGTTTTATGAGTGTGTTGGGAGGTTTGTGACAGAATGTGGATGTTCTTGGCGTGTAGCACCAGGAAACATTGTGGCATGGTGTAGAAGCAATTGGTAACAAAAACTTAGAACAGCATCAGCAACCTGTGACTTGCTAACTGCCAGTTACTGTTAGTCTGAATTTCTAGTAGTTCCTTTAGGACCTCATCTTTTCAAAGTTACTCAGGAGCATCAGGTTACCTTTGTCAGTAGACCTTGTAGACAAGTCTGCTGCTCCTTGTCTCATATGTGGAGAATTGACCTCAAACTGTCAGATTATGGACAAAAGTGTTTGTCTCAAATTATTTGCTAATGTCTGAATATTACAATAGAAATACTGAAGATTTGTTAATTTGGTTAGCTGACGTTGCTGTGTCTTCTGTATGTAGCAGCAGCATTTGATTGAACTGATTCGGCAGCGTGAGACAGAAGCAGCTCTGGAATTTGCTCAGACCCAATTAGCAGAACAAGGGGAGGAGAGCAGGGAATGCCTGACAGAAATGGAGCGTACTCTGGCTTTGCTTGCCTTTGATAATCCTGAAGAATCACCATTTGGAGACTTGCTCAACATGATGCAGCGACAGAAGGTAGTCCTTTCTCAAAAGGAAGTCGATGTCTTTTTTTTTTCCTATGTGCTGAAAATGATGTCCAAATATTTCTGAAATGTTTAGAAAAAATGTATATAGTGATATGCAAAAGAACAGCATTTCTTGAGCAGGATTTTTTTTTTTTAAATGCTTTAATGAATTCCACTGCTTGGCTCTCTTCTTTTTCTCCGGGCTCATGAGCTCTGGAGCTTTGTCCTGACCACATTCTGAGGAATTAGCTCACATTAGCAGTGTTAATCATAGGAAAACTATTACTGAACTCTGGCATTTCTTTTCCAGGTATGGAGTGAGGTTAACCAAGCTGTTCTAGACTATGAAAATCGTGAATCAACACCCAAGTTGGCAAAATTACTGAAACTACTACTGTGGGCTCAGAACGAGCTGGACCAGAAGAAAGTGAAATATCCTAAAATGACAGACCTCAGCAAGGGGACGATTGAAGAACCCAAGTAAAATGTGTGCAGATGGACATCAAACAACCTTAGTACTGCACAGTATACATTTATATCAGTCTGTGACTGAAATATTTTTACTACAGTACAGCACTCAATTCAGATTTTTCAATGAACATCTAATTTGAAGGGAGAAAAGTCCCTCTTAAATGCTGCAAAAACTGCATTGAAAGGCGCTGTATCTCTTTGAAAGTCTGACTTAGGCTATGCACTATAATACATTTTTAAAAAAACCCCAATTAAACAGGACAGGAAGAATAGCATTTTTAAAAGTACAGAACTCAAGCTTTCGAGTTGGCTACTGATGCCTAGTTTAGTGGCCAGTGAGTTAATACGGACTTATATTGGCAACTATTCAGTTAAGTTTAACTGTCTCCTGTTTGAAATGTGTATATAGAACAGTGAATATTTTCTACCTTTAAGTTATAGCCAGATATACATTCCCCTTAAAAGTAACTGTTCAAGTTTTCATCTATAAACTTTGCAGTAAGGTCAACCTTTTGCTTAGGAAATAGTGTACAAACTTGTAAATCATAATTTAAGGACTTTTTTCTTTTTCTTGGTTGTTTGGTTGGTTTGGTTTATTTTTTTTTTTCCTTTTTCCTTGTTTCTGACTCTTTGGTGCTTTATATGGTGAGAGCTATGTTCATAATGGATCAGTGACCCATCTTTTCAGGAGGAGTATTGTTGGATACAAGGGTTCTTTTCTTAATTTTCACAAACGACCAAAATGGCCCCCAGAGGCATTTGAGGGGTTTTGTTAACAGGGGCCTTTTCCCCCCGGTTAAATTTACAGCTGTAGCACTGCAGTGATTCTACTAAAGCTTTGAAGGCCACTGGATGTTTTTAAGCTGAAAGACATGCTTGTGTTATGAAATTAAGGGGGGGTGGGGAGAGATGCTCATTGAAGCCTCTGATGCATCATCTTGTGCAGGATCTTCCTTTATGCTTGCTGAATGAGAATCGTAGTTTTGGAGCTACTTGGGCCATTTTTATGCCTTGACCTGAGCAGGGCAGGGCTGTCTAAACCCAAAAATTCCCATTTTTTTTCAATTCTTCCATACCTTTCTGAAGAGATGCAGTTCATCTTCACCTGTATTTGTTTACTGACTGTCCTCACTCCAGTTAGGATTATAGTTTTAATGTTTTACACGTGAAGTCCAGACTTTCAAGTCAACAAATTGTAATCTTCTGGGTATGGGATGTTCTGGTCGACTCAGTTTTGCAGCACTGTTCACTGGTATATATCCAGTGGTAGGAAGCACTAATCTTGCCAAATCAATCTCTAGATTTTTTTAGGTCCATATATCAAGTTATTGCAGATTTGCTGAACAAAGACCGAGCCGATGGGTGAAACAGCTTAACATCATGAGACACTGGCAGTTGTCACACCAGTCCCATACTGTACATAATCTAGTCTTGTATGGTAGATATTACCCTGTAGAATGAAACTTAGTTTTCACTTAATTTTACTGGAATACTTACGCATTAAACTGTATAAAGCTTTGCAGATACACCTGACGTACGGAAACTTAACAAAACCTGTTACTGATTGCATTACTGTGAACACTGTTTACTTGTGTAGCTATTTTTTGTGGGGGGAAACCGTTGTTAAGCAGCTATTAGAGATGTGGAGCGCTAAGGTTAAGCTAGATGATGGATATTACAAATGATCTGTTCCCATTTATTAGTGATCGTTCTGTTCTCCACTTCGAGGCACTTGTGGTATGGAGGTCTTAATGTTTATACGTAACAAACAAGCTACCAGTAGCCCCCCAACTAGAACAGGGCTCTGGCTTTCCTTCACCCAGGCTGGTTATTCTAACACCAAATTTTTTAACAGTTGTGGGTTATTTTCTTTTTTTAATTAATTTTTTTTTTCTTTTTCCAGTCGGTTGATGTCTGAAAACCATGTATAACTTTTTAGTTTGTGAGAAACTGTATGGTTAATGTAACTTTGTTTAATAACAAACTGCAGAAACAAAACTGGAATAGCTCTAATTTCTTCATAGATAACTGATCAGCTTTTCCTCTGTTCTGACACTTGTGTTGTTAAATCTCATCTGAAGCTTCTCCCGGATGAAGTGGAAAGTGGTGCGTTTTTGTGGCATGCCTAGCATTTTTCTCCATGAGAAATGCAGTATTACAGTCCTGGTTGAGAAGTTCACTGTACTTCTAGAATGCTACATTAATTTCATATAGTGTTTGGGTAAAGATTGAGCATAGATTACTTGAATTTTCACTAGCTTGTTTTTGGTTTGTTGGAGTTTTTTTTTCCATTAAAAAAGAAACATGTTTTTTAAGGGGTTTAATATAAAATTAGTATAGAACTATTTCACTTTGTTTTTATGAACATGCCACATTGATAAGCAGCTTTAATCTGTAAAGTTTTTGGTAACTGCAAGAAAATATTCGAAAGCTATGCATTTTAGAGAAAGCGTAAAGGTAGTGATAATGGTACTTCTAAGGATCTTTATATTAGTGTATATAAAATAGTTTGCATATACAAATATAATATATAATCTGTTTGAAATATTCTTGAATGGTAGGGGCTGTGAAACATATTATAATTTATGGAAATATTGTACACAGTAAACAGACCTCTCAGTACACGAATGAACTTTTGTCATATGCATGAGAAATGTCTTATTTGGTGACTACTAATGAATGGGATTTTGTTAACCCATTTTTGTTAGATAACCACTTTAACAGATATTATTAAATGCCACTTTGATCGGTTTGCTTTAGTGTAAAAAATAACGTATTTTGTTCCACTTGATTTAGAACGAGATGAAAATAACTTTTGTAAGAAGATTTGTTCCAAACTCAGCGGTGGCAAACAAATCTGGTAATTAAACCTGGTACACTACACTCACTCCTCCCCCAACCTCTCCTTTGTTGAAAGCAAAAAAGGATTTTGTTTTTTTTTTTTTTTTCATGAATGCTATGGGCATGAAGTTGGGTTGTAAAATAACCCACCTTGCCTGCCTCTGCAGAAAGGCTGTATATCAAGCGTGTTCTGATGAGGCTACAAACCTTTCCAAAACCTATCACCTCCCTAATATTTGTTGTCTTTGCCATGTTTCTTTTCTGCCTGTCAAATCTAAGCTAAGCCGTGGTTGCTTCTGTTGTACAAGGGAGTTGTTTGTAAAGGGTGGGGGATGGCAGGTTTCCATGAAGATGAAGTACTGGTGGTACCTTCTGAGAAATACTGACCCGTTTAATTTTATGTAGCTGGAAAAACAGAGGCTGCTGCGCAGAAACTAACAAAATTTAAGTAAAGCATTTCCTCTCAAGACTTTTGAAGAGGCAAACTTACAGCTTGAAATCGGGTGAAGTACCTCTCTATCTCTTAAGATGCTTTCATTGAAATACTCTTCAGCTCCTTCCACCCACATTAGAAGAAAAGCTGAAATGAAGGTGGGGAGTGCTCATGTAGCACTGAAGGTGTGTGAAATTACCTGGAAGTAATTCTGTCTCCTTTCCACTCCTTGTACATATAGGGGAAACCATTACATTATTCTAGGACGATTTTATTGTTTTTAATTTGTAAAATTCATGCTTTGTATGCTTGAGTATAAGCTTAAAAGCATTACTTAAAAAAAAGAATAATCCTTGACTAGTAGCTGAGTGTTGCTCGACTTATTTCCAACCACTTTCTGTCCGAGTTCGTTACGACGCTTATTAAATTGAGTTGGAGCGTGGTCCCTGTGTGTCTTATCTTCATGGGTAGCAGGGCCTCCTGCTGCTGCCAGCAGCTGAAAACATCCTTGGGGTACTCACCTCAGAAAGCCAAAGGACATGGAGCCATCATTTGCCCTGCAGCTGCCTTGAGGCCAGAGCAAGGTGCGACAGCTTCTAGCCCGACCCACACTGGGGTGAGGGCACCGGGCAGTGGTTGTTTCCCTGATAAAGCTCTTCATGAAAAGGGGTGATGAGACTTTGAAGCTGTTGCACAAGCAGCGGTGTCCCCAGCCCTGCTCATCACCTGCTTTGCTGTATGTGACAAAACACAAAGCCTACCGCAGCACTCTCAAAAGGATTTGTATTTCTCAGTGGACCTGTCAAGGTGCTAGAAACTATTTTTACTGCTTTCCTCTTCCCTCCTGCCTTCAGGGAATGACATCGAGGATGAGGTTGGCCAAAGTAGCGGTAGGCTGCATGTTGATATGATCAAAGCCCCAACTGTCTGTCCTGCTCCATGTGTTAAGCGTGCTGCTCCCCCTGCACCCCTGGGTCAGACTCAGCTTGGGGGTGGCTGTTCACTGAAGACCAGTCTCATTCTGTCAGCTTCTCTGAGGGTTAGCTTCCTTCTCAGCAGGTGCTGTCTGCAGCAGTTGTGCCAAGTTGTATTATTTAGTACTAGAAGCCACATGTATTTTCTTAAGGCTGCATGGAAGCAGCTCTTGGTTAGCAGGGAGCTTGTGTGTCCTTTCAAGAGCTAGAACTGTCCTGGAACACGTGCCTGTCTCACCTTTCGCACCCCTTCAGGGTTTGGTCTAGATCTGTGAGCAGGCTTCGATGATAGTAAATGTCAGCTCAAATATTAACCTGATAATCTGTGTTGGTTTAATCTTCTGACCAACTAAGCTGAACAGGAAAAACTAGAGGAGGCTGTGTTCTTGCATGAAGTTATTTTCTTTAGGCAGCGCCGGTCTTCAGACCTGATTCCATTCCCCGTTTCACTGGCAGCAGCAAAGGAACCATGTCTGGTTTTACTTTTTAAACTTACTGATGCGTGTGTGATGGACGTTATGTTCAGACACTTTCTTTTAACTATAGCTATTTTTGACAGTGACACTCACTTCTTACCTGAGAAGCAAATGACCCAAAGAACCTGTTCACTGAGGTGATGCTGAGCAGCACCCCAAGAGGAACTGGGAGTCCAACAAATAAAGACAACTCTCTGCAACCTGCTTCGCTTCTAGATGGGATCAGAAGTTAAGTTAGTGACCAGTGTTGCAATGTCAGTGTGAGGTGCCTGCTGCCCCCAGCAGTGAAATGCAGCAAACTATGAAGTCATGGGAGTTGCAAGTATTCCCTGTCTGTGATTAATGTGGCACAACTAAGACCTCATCAGTTCTTTCCTGAGCATGCACAATTAAATCTGCGCTCCTCTCCCCTCCTGCCTCGAATTAACTCCAAACACACCCTATTTAAAACACTGTTGAACGATGGGTTTGATTTTTGGCTGCATCTTGCCATGGCTTGGCTCCCTCTTCTGGAAACAGGCACAGTAGCAGAGTGAATAAATGTACTTTATGATTTCCAGTTTCCTGTACAATTGAGGGAGGGAGGCCTATAGTTACTACGTATGGTTCCGCTCAGTTCCCACTTGTACTGAAGCTCATTGTGTTTGTTTTCTGCTGGCAGCAGGTCTGTGTGTCTGTGGGTGACTGTGCCTTTGAGGGAGATCTCTTCCCTCTGGGGAAGAAGTGCTGAAGCAAAGGATAAAGTGTGATTTTTATGGGTTTTTTCTGGTCAGCCCTGGTGACCTCCTGCTTCTGGAGTTGTCTGTGTAGTGCACAAGGAGCCTGTTGCTCTTTCACTCTCAATAATAGTTACTCCTCCTGATTTAGGCAGCTAACTGCTCTTCAGGGACTGGCATAGTATTCCTGTTAGGAGAATGGGTGAGTTAGCTGCTAACACTAGTCTGCTAAAGGCTTAATTTTAATGACATTTACAGGCTGCAGGAGTAGCAGGTGGGAGGTACCTGCCCTGCACCTGCACCTCCAATATTTTGGTGCAGCCCAGCAGCTCCGGTCTACCCAAGGGCCGTGTCTGACCTTGGCCAGGCTGTGTGGGAGCTCCTCCTTCCTTTGCTGACTTGAAATTTTGCTGTTATCTGTCATGGAATCCGGTCACCTGAACAAGGTCTTAACAGAGCTCTTCGAACAACTCCCCTCCTGCTCATTCATGTTCCTGAATGGAGCCCTCTTGTTCTGCACTGAGATAACCATCGCTTTAATTAGCTATTTCCATAAATGACTCTGATTATCTCTCTCTGACTTAAGGCAACTGCTCCATCCAGGAGCCTCAAACCAAGCTGTAACAATACCCACTCCTGTTTATTTTTTTCCTTAAATTCTTTGGGTGGGAATATATCATATTCAGTTCTAATCCCTAAAAAGCAGAGGCAGAGCCTTTCCCACTGGGAAGCCAGAGGAGCAGGGAGCCACCTCACCAGCAGTGGATGCTGTTTTCGGGTTCCGGTGCTCAGGGGAGAGGAGACGCCTAGCAGGGCCGTCTCTGAACCCCGATCCGGTTTTTGGGTGAGGGCAATGAGACCTTACCGGAGGAGAAAAAATAGAGAAAGAGAAAAAACCCATCGCAGGCGAGGAATGGAAACCCCCCTTCCCGGCCGGGCGCCGGGCGCCTTCCCCGGCCGTGCCACCCTCCGGGCGCCACAGGTTCGAGGCTGCCCCGGGCCCGGGGATCGGGAGCAGGACCCGCCCGCCCCCGGCCGNCGCTGCCCGCATGGCCGCGGGTGGCGGCGGCAGGAATGTGCCGCTGTGCAGCGCCGAGCACGGCCCCCGGGCCGCGCAGCTCGACGGTATGAGGCGGGATGGCGGCGGGGACCCGTACTGGTCCAGGTAAGGCTGGACCCTCTCCCGGGAAAGCCGCTTGCGGCGTTCGCCCGGGACCCCCTCCCGCATCCCCCGGCCGGTCCCCTCCTGGCCCCGGGACCTCCCGTAGCCTGGGACAAGCTCAGCCGGTGGCTCCCTGCGCCGCCACCCGAGGCAGCTCCTGGGAGAGGTGCAGGTCCGGGCCGGAGGAGGGCAGGCAGCCCGAACCGTTCTCCGGAGAGGCGGTTTCGGGAGATGCTCGGTGGTCCCCGCCGGGATGCCGCCGGTCGAGACCCTCCAGCCGGGCGGTACCGGGGGGACGCTCCCACTGCCCCGGGCAGTCTCCGGTGCCTCCCTCCGCCGGGCTCCAGGACAGTGAAGGGGGAAGATACGGAATTACCGTGAAACGCGGGGGGAAAGAGGTCTGTTGAGCCGAGCCGGTTCCTGGTCTGCAGTCACTTATTTAAACGTGCGGTTGGAACCACTATGAGGTTCTTAGCGAAGTGTTTCAGCAGGGATGTTTGTATTGGTGATAGCAATTAATTAAGATAAAGTCAGGAGTAGTACCTGGGCAGCAGCTAAACAGCACGAACTGTTCTTCAAGTTAAGGGAACAAAATACTGAATAAAATATTACTAAGCCCAAAGTGACAGCTTTTAGCAGTAGGGGCATAGCAGACACAGGGTCCTCTTGTGTTTGGAGTGGAGGTTGTGAACCAGGGACCGAGCTGGGATACCTGGGGCAGCTCTGCTCCTCTGCCACCCTGGGAAAGTCATCCAGCACCTCGACCTCAGGACCTGCTGCCTCTCGCAGCCAAGGCAGTGTGAGATGATGCTCCAAAAGTGCTATGTGGCAGCTGGGAGTGACGGTCAGAGGCTTTTCCAAACTGGGAGCCCCTTGACTTTATCGTGTTGCCTCTGCACTTTTGAAATGTGTTTTGGTTTAATGCTGCCATGAAGAGGAACTAACAGCTGGCTGTCACAGCCGGTGGGTTCCCTTGACCCCTTCACCAACAGTTGGGGCTGCTGTGACCCCGTGGTGAGTTCATCCCGGCAGGACAATGAAGGGGCAGCCATGGGGACAGGTGACATCGGTGCCGATGCACAGGAGAGGAATTGCCCTGTCCAGCAGCAGGCAGCCACTGGGTAACTTGAGGTTTATCATCAGATGCTTCCAGCAGCAGCAGCAGGCAGATCACCAGCTTTAAACTACTGTCCCGAGGGAGACTTTTCCTGCAGCCAGAGATGTGGAAGTCTAATCAAACCCACGCTCATCTCAAGAGTAAGGGGCTAGGTCTCACAGGCAGACCTTTGGCGCTAGGGTGGCTTAAAATTTGAACGCTTGCTCCCCTAAAAGCTGTTAGGAAAGTTCTTTCTCTTTGTTCTCCCCCCTTTCTAGCTTGTCCTTAAGTCTTTGTGAGATGGGATTGGTGAGAGAGGAGGAACCCCAGTCAAATTTTCATCAAGCAAAGTTTTCATTTAGATGTTTTTCCTCTAGAAAAAAAAAAAAATTAGAAATCATACATTTGGCCAGAGTGAACCCTGCAGCTTCCCACATCTCTTTGAAAAATGCAAACTATCGACCATATCTTCCAAAACAAAAGAGGTGGATAGTGAAGACAGTCCGTTGGTCAAGCCAGATGTATTCTGAAGTGATTCTGACCATCCCGAGTGCTGCTGGTAATTGTAGCTGTTCATGCGAAGGAGCAGCAGGATGACCATAACTCCCATCAGATCCTTATCTATATTGCAGCAATTCACAGAACCTGGGATCTGGTTGGGTGCAGACACACACGCGTGGTCACGGCCCTTGTTTGGGGAGGCTTTATGGTCTATAAACAGGGCAGGTGGAGGGTGGGTATGGGAAGCAGGGAGCAGATCGCAGGTTGGTCGAGTTGCATAACATACCTTGCTGGATGGTTTAAAGTCAGTTTGGGGGGCAGGGTTTGTACAGCAAATAAATGGCTCTTACCAGTTCCAAGTAAGGAGGTACTGCCGTGGAGCCAAGTTTTTATCACACGGGGGCACTGACATGGATTCTCCGTTCATGCCTCAACAAAAGACATGTCAGGCAGCTTTCCAAGATCTGTCTGCACCGTCAGTGCAAGGAGAGATAAAAGCAGGTTTGTTTTTCCATCTTTGTTCATGTGGCTTCTTCTTTTGCTCTCCCTTTTTTCAGCTGGCTTTTCCTTCCTCTTCCACTGTTCTTGCCCTATGTTTTATCCTGCCTCTCCAGCTGCTTTTCCAAACTTTTCTGCAGCTTTTTTTTTTTTTTTCCAAACTTTTCTGTTTCCAGTGGCTCCATTATCACCCATCTCCTGTTCCTCTTCCAAGAACAACACATGGAGATTTCTGTCCGGGGCTTGAAAAAACCCTTGTGTTTATTTAGCATACCTGGACATTTAGATAGTGTTTTTTTATGGAGATCTTGACATGCCAAGGCAGGACTCCTCAGGCAGTAGGTGTGTTTTAGCAGCTCTGGTTTAACTGGGGGAAGACTGAAGCTCTGAGAGGAGATACCTTATTACTGAAGGTTGCACCCAAAGCCACAGGCAGATCCAGCTGTAGATGTGGGGATCACATTTTGGATGGTGCCTCCAGGAGAGAAATGCCACATGGAAAAGTCAGGGTGTCCTGGGAAGCAAATGACTCCACTCTGCATCTCCCAGCCTCTGGCTACACCCAAGGACAAGGGATCATTATAGCAGGTTCTTTAAGCTCTAGAGATAAAAGGAATTGTACCACCAGCTGCAGCCTGGTCTCCCCCACTCTCCTGACCATGCTCTTTGCCTGGAGCAACCAGTCATGTTGTTTTCCTGAGCTCTCTGCCCCGATCTTTTGTCAACACAATGCTGCAGCTTCAGCTGCTTATTTTTTAGTTGGAGGTTGGTGGGTTTTTTTTTCTTTTTCATTGGACAAGTTCCTCACCCTGGTCTTAACTGTGTCACGTGGAAAATTAAGCAAGACACACGCTTCATTCCCAGCTGATCCATGGATGCTCCTAGATCAGCGTGCAAAGCGCGCGGGCACTTACTATTGCGTTTTCCCCACCGCCTCCACCTGGACTTAACAACAACTCTTTCCAGCTCAGACGAGCTGCTGAAATCTAATTTCATCTTTGCTTTTGCCGAAAGCAAGAAATGAAGAGAGGGAATAAACCCAGAGCCCTGCTTGCTGAACACCACTTTGTTGCCATCTGCGGCTCTGCGGAAGGAGTTTGTGCACAGGAGGCAGACAGGAAACCAGCAGCTTTCCCAGGAAAGGAACAAAAAAAAAAGCCCTGTGTCCTCTGTGCTGCTGCTCTCCTGGGCTGTTACCTGGTGGATTTGGAAACAAAAAAATCCCTCTTCTAAACCCCAAAGCTACTTTTGACAGCAACAAATCATTAGCTCGGAGCCAGTTTGCAGCATGACAGAATCAACTCAAGGAGGGATAAAAAACCCATAAATCCTGACAAGGATGTTAGGTTTTCATGGGAAGGAGAAATTGTTGAGAAAAACAGAGAGGGAGAAGTGAGAGGACTGTCAAACTGGGTTAAAAATAACTACCTGGGTATTATCTCCTCGCACAGGAGTGTCTGCATGGCTGCTGTGTTTATGCCACGTCAGTCAGGCCGTAGCTGTGCTGTAGATGACTGTGAATTAAAGCCACAGGCAGGCAAGCTGGGAAAGAGGGTTTTGAAGGAGGATGCTCCCATGAGGCAGGGAATGAATGGGTTGCAGGGAGAACAACATCCCCAGGATGTGGTGCAGCGGGTGACTAGGCACAGGGGGGACCACAGGCACCAGCTGTCTAGGCTGGGGATGTTCCCCAGGGAGGTGGCCCATGTGTGGGCTGCTGGGGCCCCCTGGTTTAGAGCTGGGGGCCCTTTGGTGTGGGTGGGAGCTTGGTATCACCATGGGGACACCTCCCCACCCAGCTCATCCTTGCAGGGGTGAGTGTCCGCTGCTGGCAGCTGGGATGAGTGAGCGGGCTGGGGGCACTGGAGGTGGCTTCAGCTGACGTACACTCCGTACACCTCCCACAGAGCTATTTTTAATCTCTTTTTAGAGAGGGGAACTGAAATAGAGGTGCCCTGGGGGTGGGCAGCATGGCCTGCTGCCGATACCTGCGCCCACCTTGGCCATGGCGTAGCTCCAGCGCAGATCAGGAGCTGCAGCTCCCAATTCTTCTCCCACTCCTGATTCCAGTTTTGGAAAACACCCACAAACCTCAGAGATGGCTTCTGGCCAAGAGCTGTTGCTGGGACAGACTGTTCGTAGTCTTGCTGTCTAACACAGGTCTCTTACCACTTGAAAATACCTGATGGCCCAGACTTGAAGGGGGTGCTAAACTGTAATCTAATTGATAGCTTAAACTCCAGCGAGTCCGTTTCAACAGTGACCTGCAGTGTCTGCAAACAGACAGACCTGGGGGAAAGGAGGGAGGCAAGTCAGGAGAAATAAAGTTGAATAAATATTTGCTCTGTGGCATCAACCAGAGAAATTCCTCCAGCAGGAAAACAAGCTGCAAATAAAGATACCCAATGCTGCTGCTGGCTCTCCTTCCACCGTGGGACGGCTCAGCTCGGTTTCACCCCTTTGGGGCTCTCAGGCATCTGTAAAAATCAGTCTTAACCACCACACCCTACGCAGGGGACCCCTTGGGTTGGTGGGATCCAGGTCTGAGGGGAATCACTAGATGCTTTGAAGCAAAGCTGTGATCACCCCGCACTCCAGGCTGGGTTTGGAGGAAGAGAACTGAGGGCCATCAGGCAGGGCTGGCTGCTCAAATATAGGGCTGTTGAAGAGCAAACCAGGAAGAGTCATTAGGGCTCGAGCTAATTACAATCTGTCTGGGTGGTGGTTGGAGGTTTATGAAATAGGAAGTGTTTCTAGCTGCGTGGCTGCTTCGCTCTGTGAAGGGGGTCTCGGTGACATGCAGAAGGGGATGCACCTGCAGGGCCTGTTTCTTGTAAGCAGAAAGGCATGGCAGGTCAGGAGAGCACGGGCTGGGCACGGAGGAGCCAATCAAGTCAATTAGGTGGCTCCAAACATGGCTCTGGTGATTCACCTGCCCCCTCTCCCGAAAGTTCCTGTCCTGTGTAGCACAGGGCTGTGGGGAGATGCTCGGTCTGTTCACACAGCTGGTGAGATGGGCACGGTGGCACCGATGACACCAGCAGCTGTGACTTCCTTAGGCTTAGAAGTGCAGAAACTCAGGCTCAGTTTGTCTTTCTCCCATTCAGATTCTCCCTTCCTGCAGGGAAGCCATTAGATTTAGTTTGTTAAGGCTGGTAAAGCTTCGCTCTGCAGGTGGCTGGTGTTACCTGCAAAGGCCGTTGTTTGACTTGTCTTTATTCCTTAGTTTTAGGAGGAGTTTTAATGCTTCCCCTTTGTGCTGGTCGAGATTCCTCCTGTAACCTCTGCTGTTGTTGTTTTGCACAGAGCAGAACATTGACTCATCGGCAGCCTCTGTGATAACTATAATTAGGAGAAAATGCATTTACAAAGCTCTTTCCTCTGATGCAAGCACATCATTGTCCTCGCAGGGAAATAATTCTTGCCATGTTTTCAGGTGGGTGTGGGCAGCCAGTGATTACATTTGACACTCATATTCTTTGAGTGGATTTTCCTAGCTGGATATGCTACTTACAGAAGCAAGTGCTAGTCTTGAGCCACCTTTAGACTCCTCACTTGTTTTGAGCACGAGTCTACCGATGATTTTAAGCATACAGAGAGATAATACAAATGTATAGATTGGAGTTCAGTCGATCCACTAGCACCAAACCCTTCCTCCCCTGCCCCCCACCTGCACATTCCTTGGACACTGGCATTGCTGCCCAAGGGTTTCGCTGTTCCTGGTTGCAAACACCCACTGGAGGGAACAGACCTTGGCAATGCTGCAAGGAGAAGCCCTGCACGTCTTTCTCTCTCCATCACACACAGCCGTATAGGGTTTAGTGCCGAGGAAGAACAGTCTTTCTAATATCCCACTAAAGTGCTGCTGCACTCATCAGGATAATGGCTGGGAGAAGAGGCAGAGCTCAGCCCCACTCCAGGCAGTGAGAAAGCTCACAGTCAGGGGAAAAGCACGGATGGGAAAGCTGTCTCAGCAGCTAAATACCGGGAAATACCTCTGTGCATCTCAGGCTGCTGCGTTTTACTTGGTCAACCTCTGTTGTTGCAGGTTCAATAGCTCAAATTAATCAGCACCGTGGTAGATAACGGGAGAGATATGGCCCTATGCTGGCAACATCCCCGTTCTGTGGGTGCAGAAGCACTGGTTGGGCGGGCACAGGGCAGTCACTGATACCTGTGTGCATCTGATCCTCTGTCATCCTGAGACGTGGCTCCAAGGGCTCTCCGCAGCATTTTCCATTGCTGATTACCCCCCCACCCGCTGTATCTGATGGGGATTTATACCCCAAACCACCTGCCTGTCCTGGCCCGTCCTGCTGGCATAGGTCTGATGCCACGAGCCTGCTGTTTCACTGTGCTTTGCTGCAATCGGTGGAGCCTCTGCTCCAGGGATTAAATAACCACCCCCAAACCGATCATCTTAGGCTTTGCAGCAAATTAAGACATGCTTGCCGCATATCTTCCTCCCTGCACAAGACCAGGAGAGTGTTTACCAGCCGCTTCAAGCGGCTGAGGCAGGTCAGCCCTGGGGAAGTCACTCTTCCAGCAGAGACACACGAGGCTCTCTGGCTCCCATGCAGTTTGTACGTGTGCACAGTAAAGACGGTTCCAACCTTCACAGCACCAACTGAAACACTTCCAGTTCCTCCTGCCAGAGGCTGGCACCGAGCTGCTTCTCCATCTCATCCTGGAACAGCAATAAATTCACCACGGCTGCTCTGGCACGCTGGGCTTTTCATTGTTCCTTTCCCTCCCTCTGTGACGGCCCATTTGACACCTTCATAAATGGCCTTGAGCTGCGTGGGATTAACCTACATTTATCATCGTTCCAGTACAGAGGAGTAAATACTCATTTCAATAGAAAAAGTGACCCAGGTTGTTTCCTGCGCAGAAGGTGGGTATGCTTAGTGGGGTGGAAAGCACAGAGGTGAATGCCCCGGTACAGCCAATTCCCCAGTCATCTCTGGAGCAGAGAGAGTCTGTTTGCTCAGTGCTCTGTGCCTCTGGGCACAGAAATAACCCAATACAAATAATACCAATAGTGGGTGTTCTTGCTGAGCTTTTAACTCCATGATTCACAAGCAAGGGGAGCCCAGACTGATGCTGGTGGGGATGGGGGAGGCAGAGGAGCTGATCTGCACTGAGGTCTCATGCATGCAGCATGGGTCTGCTCCAGGAGCACATCACTGACTTGAGAAGGAGAAAATTCCCTTCCCCCTTACCTCCAGCCTCTATCTTCTGGAGGAGCACTTTTCCTGGGGCTGACCACTCATGTGTATTCTTTTAACATATCATTACTCATATTATCTTAACCTTTTTTTAAGGCCAGGCTGGATTAACTCACTCCTCTCCCTAGGGCAGTCAGCTCCATCATGTCTCATCTCACACTGAAGCATTCCTCCTATCTAGGAAGGGTAACACACACCACCTGGCTTGGGAGTGGGTAGGAATGCCAAAAAACAAATGTTTGCTACCCAGACGGTGTGTCTCATGCAAATGCTTCCAACCTCCCGCACTGACCTTTCCTTTGTTATACTTATCTTTTAAAGAACAGTTCCTAAAGCTTTTGTTTGGGGGAAAAAGCAAACAAACCAGGTTTCTCCCTGGCAATACTTGAGCAGCCTGTTCCATCTTGCAGCCTATGGACAGACACTATTGTTTTCCTGATGGGGTCAAATAATGTTTGGGGTGAAAGCATCACTCATGACTGTCACCAGATGCCAAACACTCTGTGTCAGAAACACTGTGCCACAGGGGAATTGCGCTGACCTTTGTTCTGTCCAGACAGGCTCCTTCCAGTTTGCAAGCAAACCAGCCTGACCCGTAAGTCCAGGGTGTGCGTGGATCTACAGACCATTCCACCTGCCCCTTCCCTATCTTCCTCTCCATCCTTGCAGACCCGAGTCCCGTGTCTGGACGGTGATGCTGCTGCTGGGGACGTGCCTGCTGTACTGCGCCCGTGTCACTGTGCCCATCTGCGCCGTCGCCCTGAGCACCCACTTCGACTGGGACAAGAAGCAGTCCGGCATCGTGCTCAGCAGCTTCTTCTGGGGCTACTGCTTGACACAGATTATCGGGGGACATATCAGTGATCAGTACTGGAAATTATTCTCCTATTTTCCTTTTTTCAGTGGCACTTAGCTTGGTTTTGACCTCTCAGGTCGAGCCTCAGCAGCGGCTGTGCTGAGTTTCACCCTGGGACAGCGATGGGGTGGGAGGGTGAAACGTGTCCGTGGGTAGAAGTTTTATGGGGTTGCTCTGAAAGCAGTTGAGGTCTCTCCGTCAGCCTGCCTCAGGGTCTGTAGCTCAGATTCTGTGTGGATACATGTAGTTTTCACTGCCTGATTAGATTCTCGGGTCGTGAAATTGCTGCTGTACTTAGGGCAGCATGTACTGAGGGACTTTGCTCAGGCAAAATCCCCAGCAAACATGGGGAGTGTCCACACTGCCTCCACAGTTCCTGCCTAGCAGCTGCCAGGAGAGATCTTCAGTCATGTTAATGGACAGTTAGACCAACATGGGGAGGGGTTGTCACCTGGAGACAGGGAAGAGCACTTTCATGCCAGCGTATTTCTGGTGGAGGTTGTTTTTAGCACTGATTCAGTAACTGGGGTAAGAAAAAAAGCAAACCCACAAGCTTACATGTTAAGCTGGTGAAAGAAATAGTGGGTGTAAAGCAGACTTTATTTTAGAAAGGTGATAAATGCTGATGCTCATGCATAGTTCCTCAGTGCTGCTCAGCAGGAGTGTTATCTGTCCATTAACAAACAGCTGAATCCCAGTGGTGCTGGACAGCCATTTGGAAGGGTTTAGAGCAGCAATCACTAACCACAGGAAGAAAATATTTCCTTCTCACAAGGAATACAGCTTCTATCTATCTATTTATTTATTCATTCTGCATAGTCTTATTTTTGTTTCCAGTTCAGCACCTCCAGTTTTCCTACCCTATATTCTCATGCAATCTTTTTCCCAAGAAAGCCTCCCTCACAATTTCCATCGTGTTTGGGAAAACCACGTGTCTCCATTTTATCACATCAATTAAAAAAACCCAACAAACCCACCAAACTTCCTCAGTTGGCTGTAAGGCAAGATCTAAGTAATTAACTGATTAACTGCACAGGTTCTTTTCCCCTTCCACCCTGTGAGGAAGGCTTTCTGAGGACATCTTTTGTGAGGAACGCATGCCTGGAAGGAGAACATTATCCATGCAGGGCACTATGCTATTTAATCATGTTCCTTAATAGTTTGCAAGCAAATGCCTGCAAACCCTTCAGATATCAACCAGCAGAGCTGATGCAAAAGAGCCACTGGAAGCGAAAACACTGCCACTGGTTCAGGAATATGAAATGGTGACATCAGCTTGGGCTTCCCCTCCCTCAGAGACTCAGGGCATTGGTCCAGGGGTGTCTCTGGGGCTGACATACACTGTGTTGGATGGACAGCATTCTGGTGAGAGCGGTGCCAGTGACCAGCTGCTCACTGCCTGCACTGCTGCAGGAGGTGGGAAGGGAGGAGGTCAGAGCTGCTAAAGGTGTTTGTAGGAGAACAGGTTTGACTGAAAGATGGCTCTTAAAAACAGGCTAAACTGGGAAAAAGACTTCAGTGTTGACTGGAGGGGCTTTGCCTTTTTTGCCCCCTCCTCATCTTTGCTAACACGTGTTCTGTCTTCCAGAATAGGAGGTGAGAAGGTCCTCCTGCTCTCAGCATCGGCCTGGGGGTTCCTCACGGTCCTCACCCCGCTGCTCACCCATGTCACTTCTGCCCATCTTGTTTTTATGACCTCCTCCAGGTTCCTCATGGGGTTGCTGCAAGGTGAGGCCCCTGTCCTGAGCGTGTCCGTGTGTCTGTCTCCCTACAGGCTTCCTTGCACAGGGGACCATGTGCACTAAATTCAGATGGAAGTCGTGTGGTTTGCAGCGCATGGACCCTTCCATGTGCTCGAGCAATCCTCTGCCTTAGAGCTGCCTCTACATCCAGAACTTCTGCAAAGAAGTGACAGATCCTTCCCCTGTAGAAATGTCTCTGCCAGGCTGGGGCTGCTGGCTCCTGAAATCATCACTCTTCCTGTTCAATTTCCCACATTTTATAACTCCTCAAAACACTCAGGGGGAAAAAAAAAATCACACCTTGCAAAAAGTTTTGGATAATTTGGGATGATTTCCCTTCCCTCTTGCTGAGCTGCAGCACTGGGGAGCTGCTGGCTTTACAGTGATGGTGAAATGGGATTGCAGAGAAGGCACAAACAAGCCTTCGCTGGCGAGGGATTCGCTTACTTTTCCATACCCCTGTTTTGAATCACCAAAGGTTATGTTGCTTTCCCTCCATGTTCAGCTTTTTTAACTTGCTTTTGATTTGCTCACGAGGGCAGAGGAGCCTGACTGCTCCCTGCCTTGCTCCCGTTGCTCGCAGGGGTGTATTTCCCATCCCTGGCCAGCCTGCTGTCCCAGAAGGTCCGGGAGAGTGAGCGAGCCTTCACCTACAGCACCGTGGGGACTGGTTCACAGTTTGGGTAAGTTCTGAAGGCTTTGAGCAGTGAGTGACAGTCTCTGGACGTCGTATGTGATGAAATGCCATTAAATAGTTGGAGGCAAAACTTGCAGCCCAAAGTACATGTGGATTCCTGGGTCCTTGAGGACACTGGCTGCAGCTGAGGAAGCCTCAGGCAGTCGCTGTCGTGCATGTCAAGGATTTATGTTTTATTTTTTCCCTTTCTTTTCAAGCCAGGCTTTGAAGAGTGTTTGCAACATTTAATTACTATGGGAAACATCCTGGTTCAGTAGGAAGAGCAAGGGTCAGCCTGAGACCTGTCCTCTCTGATAGAAGGAGACAATATAACTTCCCCATCTCTGCTGATCTCCATGAGAATTTCCTTACTGAATGGAAGAGTTGTTTAAAAGCCAAGTAGAAATATTTCTGCATTTAATCATCTAGTTTTCTTTTTCTGATCCATACATTCTCTGAGATACTCTCTGTACACCAACAACCTCATTTTCTTTCCCCAATGAGTATGTTTCCATGTGGTGCACGTGAGTGTGAGGTCCCGTTGGGGCTTCTCCTGCCCGGCTGAGGATCTGTCTGGAGATGCCACATGAGGAACAGGGCAGGTTGCAGAGTGGCAGGGTGACTAAGCAGGCGGGCAGTGCTTGCACATGCAGTGACTGATGGCCCTTTGAAGTATGTATAGTGTTACACAGCATCCACCCCAGGGAGCATCTCCTGTGAACGTGTGCAGTCCAAGTGCTCTTAGCCAGGCATAAATCCAGTGTGGTTTCCTTTGCAGGACGCTGGTGATCGGTGGTGCAGGATCTCTCCTCCTGGACTGGTATGGCTGGGAGAGTGTTTTCTACTTCTCTGGTTTTCTCACTTTGCTCTGGGTTTACTGCACCTGCAAGTACCTCCTGAGTGAGAAAGGTACGTGGAGCCGCCTGCATCCCTCAGGCTGCGGGTCCCGTGAGGTACCTCCCAGTTACCTTCTGCAAATCCCCCCTGGTTCCAAGATCATGCCTGGTTTTGCACAAAGCCCTTTTGTTCAGATGGCTTTTTGAGCTCTTGCGTTGCTGATTTTCTATTTCAAGTCCCACACTGGATTATATTGCTGCTGAGAGCCTGATCTGACTCCTCAGTACTCTTAAGCATCAGTGAAAACACCAAACAGAGCATGATCTTCAAAGTGGATTAAGCTAATGCAGGGCAAGATACTTATTCCAAACTAAGAGCATCTACACAAAGCTTTAAAAACCAGTTAATCCAGAATATCTCTTCCCAAATAACTGTCTCAGGGTAATTCCACATGTGGGGAAACCATTACACCTGGCTACAGCATTATTAGTGCGCCTGTGGTATGTAGGGTCTCAGCCCATCAGGAGGCTGGTGTGTGCCTGGTGCTGCATGAAATCCAAGCCTGGTCCCTGCTCAAGGGATTTTTGTTTCATTATAACATGAGATATTACAAATGGGTGGAGGCGGCTGACAGGGGAAGTGTGTGGGTGCAGTGGAAAGATTTTGATCAGCCTAACAAGGTGTTTTCATGAGCATTCAGTGCTGCTATAGCCTAAAAACAAGTTAGAAAGAGATTAAAGGTAGTTGTGTAGTGGTCTCCATGGGCTTCCTCCAGCTGCACAGAAAATTACTGATCAGAGCTTTCCTTTTGTGTGTATTTTTCCCTGCAGAACTCATCATTCCCATAGATTATTTAATGAGAGGCCTCTCGATATCCAAACAGACCAAAGTTCCTTGGAAGCAGCTGTTTAAGAAGGCGCCGATATGGTAGGCAGCTGCAGTGGCCTCGAGCATCAGCAGGGCTGGGAGAGCACCCTCTTTCCAAGGGCTGTTTCTCCCCTTTGTTCTTATTTCTTCTGCTTAGGAGTATTTTGCCCACTTGTTTATTTATTTAGGAAATATGGCTGGGTTTTCTAATAACTTCTGTATAAATAACTAGCTAAAAGGTAGGCATAAAAAAAGGCAGTTTATGTTCTGTCTGGAGGAATGTCAGGCTTGAATATTACTGGCAAATCTTCCTCCTTTGCAGTGTGTTCCCTGTGTGGGAATACCCTGAGGGATATTCTCCACTGGGATTGTTAAAAATGCTCCATGTAATGGGCTCCTGAGAAGTCCCAGGACTTCTGGGACTGGGTTGCAGAGCTTGTCTTCTCATTGCTGACAAGATATCTTTCTAATAGCCATTTTTTCTTTGGGATGCTACGCTTGGTACCAAAGTTCATCCAAACACATTGCCACATGCTGTTGAAAGTCAGGGAGGAGGACGAAGCACTGCAGCATGCCCAGTCCTGCCTTGAATAACCACGAAGCACCTGCTGATAAGAAATCCCCAGAAAGCCCCAAACACCTCGATTTGGAGCAGGAGAGCTCTTGCAGCACTCCCAGTACTGGTGGGAAATACTCTTGCACCATTGCTGCTGCAGTTAACCTCACCCCAACTCAGGGGCTGACGTCAGGCACCTGCCCAGGCACTGTGTGGTGAGGGCAGTGAAAGAACGAGTGGTGCTACGAGCTGCAGGCCAAAAGGAGTAGTTATCTATGAAAAAAATCTTAGGAAGCTATTGTAGTGCTGTCAGGGATTTATTTATAGACCAGGACCTGAAATATTGGGTTGCTCGAGTGCCTCTTTCCTGCCCAGTGTGACCTGTCACTCCTGATTATTTCCTCCCCGCTGTGCGTTTCCAGGGCTGTCATCATCGCTCAGCTTTCTACAGCCAGCACGTTTTTCACTCTCCTTTCCTGGCTGCCAACCTTCTTTAAGGAAACTTTCCCTGAGTCAAAGGTAAGTTGGCTCTGAGGCACTGGCATTGCCGGTGGTCTCCGTGCAAATGAGGTGCTGGGGGGAATGGGTTGGTTAGGGAGGAAGGTGATGGCAGAGGGATTTGGTGATGGGAGGCGGGAGGAGGTGGGAGGGCTAGAATCTGTTACTTCCCTGCTCCTTACAAATGCCTTTTCATGACACATGTGCAAGGCACTTTATGGCCTACTTGATACAATAGAATCATAGAATGCTCTGGGTTGGAAGGGATCCCAAGGATCACAGAGCTCCAACCCCCCTGCCACAGGCAGGGCCATCAACCTCCAGGCCTGGAGCTACAGAAGGTTGCCCAGGGCCCCATCCAACTTGGCCTTGAACACCCCTAGGGATGGGGCATCCACCCCCTCTCTGGGCAGCCTGTGCCAGCAATTTTTATTTAATAAAAATGTAATATTTATATTAAAATCATGTCTCAAACCAGCAAACACAGTTGTGACCGGATCTGCACACCTCGAGTAATAAGCTTGTGCAGCAGTAGCATCCTCCCTCCTCAGCATTATATCACGGTGCCCTTATGTAAGATGCTCCCTTCCTGCATCTGACAGTCGCTACATACATTGTGATTAAACGGTGCCTGAGGATGCTTGATCTTAAAGGCTGGATGATAATCCATAACGTGGGAAACCTATGTCACCTACTGGTCAAAGTCCCTTGCTGCAGGTGAGCTGCCTTCACCGCTGCCTACGCAGCACCCACAGCTCACCCGGATGGAGGTGATGGAGGATTTTGGCTCAGGGCGATAGGCAGTAGGGATGAGACAAGGGTGGCTTCTGTGTGTTGGGATTGGCTTGCTGAGCAACTTCAGCTGGTGTTAACAGGCACCAGAGATATTAATCCACGAGTCCTACGGGGTAATATTTCCAACAGTAACCAAGAGGCTGAGGGAGCTGGGCTTGTTCAGCCTGGAGAAGAGAAGGCTGTGAGGGGACCTCATTGCAGCCTGCCAGTCCCTGAAGGGAGCTTATAAGCAGGAGGGGATTCAACTTTTTAAAAGAGCAGATAACAGCAGGACAAGGGGGACGGATTAAAACTAAAGAAAGGAAGGGTTAGATTAGATATTAGGGGGAAGTTGTTTACAGAAAGAGGGGTGAGGGGCTGGAACAGGCTGCCCAGAGAAGTAGTGGATGCCCCGTCCCTGGAAGTGTTCAAGGCCAGGTTGGATGGGGCCCTTGGAACCCTTGTGTAGCTCCAGGCCTGGAGGTTGGTGGCCCTGCCTGTGGCAGGGGGGTTGGTGCTCTGTGCCCCTTGGGGTCCCTTCCCACCCATGCCATTCTATCCTTCTATGATTCTATGATAAGACCCGAAGTTTCAGAGGCACTGAAAGATGCCCATGGACCCTGGTATGATTTCCAGGAGCAGCTGAAACAGGATTATTCAAACCCAAGATTATTCAGCCCTTCTGAGCATCCTGAAGCCAGGCGGGGAAGGGAGGGATGCCTCCACGGGGTGATGGGCTCTGAGCGAAGGGGGAGATGCAGGAGATGATGGGTGGATGAGTCGATTTAACCAGCTGAGATGAAACCCAGAACAACCTGATCTCAGCTCCTTGTGGGATCTAGGCGCAAAAACGCCTCAGCAGCCTTAATCCAGATGACCAGTAATCATCTGTGATTACAACCATAGCAAGCTCACTTAATTGAAAATAGACCAAAATATGTTACTACCCATAATGTTACCTAATCCTGGCATTAGGAAATCCAGCCGTGTTCCCTCAGCTTCACAGCAACGCTGCTAATGAGGTTGAAGCCCGTGTCAGAAATTTTGCCAGCAGCTTTACTGATGCCCCACAGGGCTGGGTAAATCCTGCAGCTTGCTTCCCAGGGCTCTGCAGCTCTCTGCCACACCACTGTGCTGAACAGTAAACTTTGTGATGTTTAATCCCTCTTTGCTAGAGCAGCCAGAGCTTTCTGCCTCTCCCTTGGAGGCAGGGCCACTGGGGCAGAGGCAGAGACCACAAACCTACAAATGCTGGGGCCCCTAAGAGACTTTGGAGTGGTGTGGGGTGTAGCTGAGGGCTTGCTGTGGGTAGAGATCCCACAAGAAGTCCTGATTGCTTCATTTCCCCCTCCCCCCCACCTTTTTACAGATATCACAGGCTGTCAAATAAAGTTTGAAACTGAACTCAACTCTGGCAGCAAACCTCTCTTGATCTGTGCTCCTTTTCAGGGCTGGGTGTTTAATGTAGTCCCCTGGCTGGTTGCAATTCCAACAAGCTTGTTCAGTGGATTTCTGTCTGATCATTTAATCAACCAGGGTAAGATGTCTTTTGGCTTTTCCTTAGCTCTTACTTTATGTGATGTGGAAAGAGGACCTGGGTGGGAGGAGGTGGGCATGTTGGCAAGGAGAAGACGACCCAGCAAATAGACAACATGAGGCTCTGATATGAAAGCAGGACAAATACTGCATGGTCCAAATGCCACCTGTGTATTCGAGGCTCCCTTTCATCTCAGCCACAATATGCAGTCAGAGATGAAATCTGTCCATCTGAGATCCACTCACCCTGTGGCCTCCTGGCTGGGGAGCACGGAAACCTTCTGAGTTGTGCTTAACTGCAACTCTCCCTTTCTCTTCCAGGGTACAAAACCATCACCATTCGTAAGTTCATGCAGGTAAGAGAGCTGAAGCCCCATCAGTGACACTTGATCTCCCTGCATGGTGGGTTAGCCCTCTGATGGAGCTGGGTTGGTGGTTATAGGTGGAAAGAGGGGAGGGTTTGTAGCTTTGCAGGTAGACCGGTGGTCAGTGCCTGTGGGAAATGAAATCTGGAGAAGAACACAGACTGAGGAACAGAGCACGGGCCAGTGTTGAGCACAGCAATGTGTGTGTGTGCTCCAAAGAGGTTTTCTTTCACCTGCAAAGGCCAGCCATATGCTGTCTCTCCCAGTGACCCCTTAGATACGAGGAAACAGCAAATTGAGAATGAGCAGAAATAGAAACGCCAGCTGAGAGCACAGTGTATCCTCTCTGCTCTGCAGCATCACATCCCTCCAGACAGACCTCTGCCACAGAAAGGCAGGAGAGAGGGGAAAAAAAAGGCTTGAGAAGCACCTGGTACTTCCAAGCTCTTGCCATTATGAAAGGGAACAGTTTGTCTGTGAAAGGAGTTGCTTTCCTCCTTACAGACAATGTGCTGCAGTGTTAATTTTCCCTGTTTCCAGGTCATTGGCTCTGGTGTCTCCAGCATTTTCGCTTTGTGCCTGGGCCAGGCATCCAGTTTCTGCAAAGCCATAGTGTTTGCCTCTGCCTCTGTTGGGCTTCAGACCTTTAACCACAGGTAAGGAAAGTGATAACCACAGTAGCTGTGTCTCTCAGCTGTTAGCCCACACTTGGCATTTCGGGGTCTCAGGGGAGGCTGCCTCCCTCACGACTGTCAGAGCAAGAGCTGTTGCTTGTCTGAGCATCGTGTGTTGGTCCCCACGAGGCTGGTGGAGGTTTGTGCCTGCTGGGTTGGAAATGATCCAGCAAACCACTGGTGGGAAGAGGGCCTTCGTGTACTGGAGGACATGCTGGACCAGGCAGGTACTGGGGGATGAAGCAGGAGAGGAACTGTGTTTTGGGGGCTCTGAGTGCAGCGGACGGCCACAAAGATGATTAAGATGCAGGCATCTTGATTAAGATCTAGATGATTAAGATGTCTGGACCATCTCCCCTATGAGGAAAGGCTGAATGAAGGCTGTTCAGCCTTGAGAGAAGAGACTGAGAGGGGATCTGATCAATGTTTATAAATACCTGAATTGTGGGACACTGGAGGAAATGGCCAGCCTCTTCTCAGTGTCTGTGGGGACAGGACAAAGGGCGATGGCCTCAAGCTGGAGCACAGGAAGTTCTGCACCAATACGCAGAAGAACTTTTCCCCAGTGAGGGTGAGGGAGCCCTGGGACAGGCTGCCCAGGGGGGTGTGGAGTCTCCTTCTCTGGAGATATTCCAGACCTGTCTGGATGCCAACCTGTGTGACCTGTCCTAGGGACCCTGCGGGACCCTGCTTTGGCAGGGGGTTGGACTTGATGATCTCTGGAGGTCCCTTCCAACCCCTACAATTACGTGGGTCTGTGAGTGCTTTGAGTTGAATCCTTTTCATCCTGGTACTCTCCAGTGCTGCTTCACTCTGAGCCTCTTCCCTCCTTTCTCCTGACAGTGCCATTTATTGTCTAGGATCCTTTCCTTTTGTTTGACAAACTAAACCCTGTGCATGATGGAAGAGCCACTTGTGCTCCATTAAAACAGCTGTTTTCTGTTTCTCTCTAGTGGCATTTCAGTAAACGTCCAGGATCTGGCCCCCTCATGTGCTGGCTTACTGTTCGGTAAGGGCTCAGCGGGGTCTCAGTCGTGCTGGAGGGTGGTGGGTACAGGAGAAAAGCCTGCTTTGTATCTGCAGGCTCAGCATCCTTCTGCTGGGGCAGGTTCATGCCCCTGCACGGGCACGCTGTTCCATTTGCCACATGCTTAGCTGCACCATGGTGAGGGATGAGGCTGAGGAGTGCTGGTGCTCCCTACCATCAGTGAGGCGTTTCGGGGTGCAGGCAGAGTGGGGGTGGGATGAAGCCTCCTACACCAGTAGGTTTGGAATACACAATGTCTTTCTTTTCTTTACAGGCGTTGGGAATACAGGCGGAGCCCTCCTAGGTAAGGTACCCTCCTGCAGCTCACCCTTCCCTGGGGAGTCCTCTCCTGGCAGGTGGGCAGGATCTGCCCCCAGAGCCTTTGCATTTCTGTCTCGCTCCTCCTGTCCCAGGTGTTGTTTGCGTGTACTTGGCTGGCTACCTGATTGAGACAACTGGCTCCTGGATTGCTGTTTTCAACCTGGTGGCTGCTGTTAACAGCATTGGCCTCTGTGCCTTCCTCATGTTCGGAGAGGCCCAGAGGGTGGACACAGACTCTGCCTACATGGACCTGTAGAGACAAGCCCAGCAAGCAGCCGAAGGACAGGAGAGTGTCACGTCCATGTGTCATTGTCACACAAAGTGCCAAAGAACATTTTCTTTTTTTTTAGGTGTTTAACAAGAAAAAATTGATATACTGAGACCAAGTAGATAATGGGTCCACATGAAACCCATGGGTGAAAAGAAAGCTAGAGTTCATTGTTTGCTCAGGGCGTAGCCAATGGCTGGTAGAGCCATCGAGCTTAACATCTCCAGTGAGGATACGGCCCGTGTGACCAGTTTGCCCCAGTCTGTGTCTAGTGGACAAATATCCATGTGGCCAAAGCAGCTTACCCGGCTTGCCTCTGAAGGAGCCACACTTTGCACACTCTGCCCTGGGGCAGTCGTGTGCTGGGGGGAGCTGCTGCTCCCTGGAGGAGCGGGTCCCTCCATGCTCTGCTCTCTGTGACTGCAGGGAGGGTGCCTGGCTCTCGGCTGCCATGTGACACGTGTGGCCTGAACTACAGGAAAGGAACCATCCCAACGAATGTACCTCTGACCTTAACCCTCCCTTGCGTGCCTTCATTTTGCAGTCTGCTCGACAGGTAAAAGCCAGGTGTACAAGGGGTTGTGAGGTGGATTCAAGGCTTCCCTTTAGGGGAAGTCGTCTGGCTGGATGTCTCCTGTGGACCCTGCAGCATGAGGTTGCATCAGTACTGCCTTCACCACGCTTGAGCTGAGCCAGGAGGTTGCAGAGTGGACTGCTCAAACCAGCAGAGCCCATCTTTGCTCAAGGGCAGAGCTCAAGGGCTCCCCCCTCTCCTGGGTCACTTTACTCCAGCCCTGGTAGACTACCTCCAAGGTGAGAGCAGAGGAAAGCTGCCATCACCCCTTGTTAGGCTTTGCTGGGCTGACCTCATGGTGTGGGTGCATCTGAAGAACCCCCTGGGAGTTGTTTTGCCACGCGCTGTGAATGTATGGGAAGAAGAGATCACCACCCATGCTATGGATCTGTACCCCCAAATATTAGAAGTGTCTTCCACATGCTCTCAAAGGGGTGTGGGAGACCTCCCAAGGAGCCTGCAACAGGCAGGTTTAGATTCCACTTTAAGCATAAGGCAGATTTCTGCATCAGGGATCCCTAGTGCCGGGTGCGGATCCTCCATCCCCGTGTCAGAGGAAATACCCAGCTGCACACACCTCTGAGCCTGAATGTCTTAAGTTATTTCTAAATATTTTTAAATTGAAGGACCAAATTCTCTATTTTATGTACTGAAGGCCTGATTCTGCATTATTTTGAGCGGTAGTCCCATCAAACCCCACAGCATTTCTAGAAGAGAGGGGTTTTCCAGCCTACCGCTTTCGAATGTGACATTTCATATTCAAGCAGCTCATTGCTTTTCCTCCCACCCCTCGCTTGCAGCCTGAAAAGATCTCTTTGATTCCTGTAGTGATTACCAGAAAACTTCAGCTGAGACTTGGGAGCAGATTTCCCAAGGGACTTCGCTGTGAGGGAAAGCTACAGACTCCCAATTCTTTGTCCTTGGGGGAAAAAAAAAAAAATCATAATCTTCTGCTTCTCCTTTTGTTTTGGCCAAATTTATCCTTTGAAGGTATGTTGGAGCCATGTGAAGTTTGGGACTGACTGGGTTTGTAGTGAAAACGCAGCCTTTTAATTGCTGAGACACTAATGGGAGCCACTCAGCTAAGCAGTGCTGCTTATTGGGGGATATTAGGAGATGAAGATGCAACTGCCTGATGTCTTTGCATGGGAATGTAGGATCAGTGTGGCCTGACTGGGGACCAGAGAGATAAAAAAGTATCTTTTCCTCCTCCTTCTCTGCTTTTTTCTCTTAAGAGGCTGGTTGCCACCATAGGTACAACCCTGCATCCAGGGTGCTGAAGTGCTGGAGAGCTGGGACATGCAAAGCCTCTTAAAATCAGCCAGTAAAATGGGGAGGGCGCACACAGCAAGTACAGTCCAGGCTTGCCAAGGCAGACATCTCTGCCATCTCTCTTGTCCCTTGTCTGGTCTGAACAGATTGTTTGCACAAGCTCTTATATGGCTGGATTTTGTTCTTCCCTGACTCCTCAGTGCTGCCAGCCAGGAGCACAAGGAGCAAATTCTGGTTTTCTTTGCTGGTTCCATTTCTCATGGAAGAGTTGGTGAGTTTAAATCACTCACATTCGAACCAGGCAGCTTGGCCATCCCTTGGCTCTGCAAGCTGGGAAATCGGGAACTAAGATCTTCAAAAGAAAGTCAACACTGCTGGCTGTGCCTTCGTTGTCAATCCAGCTAACACTGTGGTGGGCTGTCCAGATTCTGTCTCTGTAAACTGGCTAATGAGTTAAATAGTTGAAGTGCATTTGGGGCTTAGGTTTCATCATGTTTGTACCTCTTTGGTGAAGCAGTGAAACCACTTTACATACCCACGTTTTGTTTAAGCAACCTTGCCAAAGCCTGCTGTCTGAGAGGTTTTGTTAGGGAAGGACCTAAGAAAATAAAGGCAGCGAATTACTTGCACACTGTCTGATTTTCCTTTGAGTGCAGAGGGGCCAATTTGCATGGTCAGTAAGGGACAGACAGAGCTCAAGTATATTTACTGTGATTTAACTCCGTAGTGCTGGGGTGGGAGGATGGGGAGGTTGTGGTGGGAGAATATCTGGGCTGGCAGGTTTTCACAGCAACCCTGCCTGTGCTCATCTGTCAGACCTCAGAGTACCCCCAGCTACATCTTCCCACTTACTGTGGAGAAATGATGGAGAAGCTGACTTCAGCAGTGCTGTGGTCAGCGCAGCATCAGGGGACAAGGTCCAGTACCAGCCCTCAAGAGTAGTAACACAAAGAAAACAAGTGTTTGCTTAGGTGTGCTGTGCCCCGCAGAGAGACATCCCCCCTTCCACCCGGAGACCGTGCTCAGACCCAACCTCGCCAGTGTTTTTGCATCCTGGCCATAGGTGCGATCAGGTGCCAACAGATGGAGCTGTTAGATCTGGGATGTGGCAGCTCCCGGCCGGCCGAGCGGGGCTGAGCCCAGCCCTGGCACAGCTGGAGCAGCTGGAACATCTGGCCCCACCGAGGAGCAGCCCTGGCTGGTGGCTGCCACTGCCAGAGCCCATGTCGGGGTGTCCCAGGACCTGCTGTCTCTGGACCTGCTGTCCCAGGACCTGCTGTCCCAGCACCTGCTGTCTGAGTTTGCTTCCCTTCCTCATGTGTCCTTTCAGCAACCAGACTGGTGACTGGGGAGGGAGGGCGGTAAGCAGAAGTTTAGGAGGGCATTTTCAAAGGGGAAATAGCCACTAAAGGAATTTTAAAACCTCATCTGGAGGATCACGTAATCAAGACAGGATCTCTAAGGACAGTGAAATCCACTCATTTTCTCCTCAATGGGCTCAGAAAAAAAACCAACGTGAAACTTGTCAGTATGAAATTGATGATTCTAATTGATAATTCAGCAGGATGCAAGTTCCCCTCAGCTTTTCCTGTCCTTTTGCTCATCCTACAAAGGTACAGACACTCTCTGACACACATACTCGAGCTTTTTTGACCTGAAAAGCCACAGACCCCACTTAAACCCTGCCCTCATCTTCCTGGTACCCTGCAACTGTGTGAAGGCTGAAAGAACAGGCTCTGCCACATCCTTTAGACTGTTGGATTCCAGTGCTGCCCTGCCTGCCAGGCTGGGTCCCAGCTCCCCAGCCTGCCCTGAGCAAGCAGGGATGGGTACATTGCAAAGTGGACTGGGAATTTGGAACTGGGTTTAAAGGCTGATTCATCCCAGTTGTATTGCTGCTGTGGGTTGGGATTGATGGGTGGGTTTGGATTTAATTGTTTGGGGTGTATTCAATAGCTGGCTCGGGAGCATTGGAAGGATACTGGTTTATTGCAGTTTGCATAACACGAAATCAATAAACACATTCAAGCAGATGGAAAGCAAAACACAGGAGAGGAAACAGCACTCTTTGGAGGAGAAAAGAAACAGCAGAGAGCCCTTCTCACTGATACTTTCACTTTGAAAACACAAGCAGATGCTCTCACAGCAGAGACCTGATCTAACATCCACCTGCCAGCTCCCTGGGGCCAGGACATGCCCCAAAGACACCACTGTACTGCAAAGGGCACCCAGCACTGTAACAAGCAAAATATCACCATTTATTGCAGCCGTGACCTACTGCATGGCACGTAATGAGGAATTTTCCATTTCAAACTTTAATGCAATAATTAAGATGTCCATTAAGGTCCTTACAGTTTGACTGCTTGTAATTAAAAATGGGGAGGATGGGGAGGGGTGGGTAATGGCAGAGAGTTGCAGTTCCCATCATGCTCTCCTGATGGGTTTGTCTCTTGTTTCTTTCTTTAAAATAACTTTCCTGGGTTTGTTTGTAGCTGTCCTTGGGGCAGGTAGCCTGAAAAACACACAAACCCTCATCTGAGTTCCCACAAATACAACTTGATTTAAAAAAAAACCCTTTTTTTCCTCTACCAAAACACCTCCAAAATACCAGTGCTGCTGGCTTGCAGGTTTTTTGGGGTGTCTCTGAGCAGGGAGACCCTTGGGGCACTGCCTTGAGCCAGGCTGCCCCATCTGACAATCCCACAGCAGCACTGGGGACATGGTGTGAGCCAGGCCAGCTGAGCTCCAGCAGCAAAGAGTCACAGGAGTAACCCAAAACCACAGCACAACCATCAGCCACAGGAATGGTAACTGGGGTTTTATGCTCCAGTTGGTTTCCAGGCTGGTAGAGCTCCCAGCTTACACAGTTCCTGGTGCAGGGTGAGGGGTGGGGTAGGTCTTATTTAATCCAATAATGAAAAGAGGAGAAACTCCCATATAAACCCACATCTTCCAAAGTGTCTCTGCTCCTGGGAGGCCAAAGTCCATTATCCAGTAATAGGATTTGGCCTCCTAACACAGTACTGAAATACTTGTAAAATTTTGTTCCCAAATCACCAGATTTTTGCAATGGATTAACAAAAATTAATGATTTGACTGAGGAAGTAGCTGCCAGAAAAGCTTCAGCTGATCCCTTGAATCCCTTCCCAAATTGCTTTTCCCTGATCTGTACAACTACCAATTTACTGGCGACTCGCTCTTGTTCTTCCAAACACAGCCCTGGGTGTGATCCCCTGGCACTCTGGCATTAATTATTCTCTAATAAATTGTTTTTAATTTCAGCTCTGAAGGAAAAGAGAAAAAAAAAATAATCCCACTTCCATGGGAGAGAAGGGGAAGGTACATGTGTAGCAATTATCAGTAGGATTTTACACAAAGAATTAGCAACCTACTCACGCATGTCCTGCTTTCTCATTAAAGACAAACCATTTGTGGTTGACAGGGGATTTTCCTGTGCAACCATTTAGGCTCATTGCAGCTGTTAAATTCCTTTCATACTGTGTTTTTTCCCCTTCTCCTACCAAGCCTCATATAAACCCACTCATTTACAAGCTCTCCTGTGCACCCCCGTGAGTTGCGAGGGAGGTGAGGTACTCATCATCCCTTCAGATGCCTGGAGCTGGGGCAAACCTTGGCTGATCACAGGTGCCTTTCTATGTTTTGTTCTTATTTTGCCCCAAATGAGACAAGTGATGGCTCGTGCCCATAATCCCAGCATCACGTCTTCCAGCTGCAGCCACCTCCGTGTGGTTTTGCTGCTCCAACCAACTTGCTCCTCAGTGTGTGCAGCTCCACTCTGCCTCCTCCAGCATCCTTTCTCCAGCCTCTCTATCCGGCAGCCCATCTCTCTCCTAGGCCTTCTCCATGACCCCAGTGTGGGGAAGCAGAGGTGGCCCTCACACATCAGGCTCAGGGAATCAGCTTTTTAAAAGGGTAGACAATGGCAGGACAAGGGGGATGAAGTGAAGCTAAAGGAAGGAAGGGTTAGATGAGATATTAAAGGGAAGTTTTTTACAGAGAGAGTGGTGAGGGGCTGGAACAGGCTGCCCAGAGAGGGGGTGGGTGCCCCGTCCCTGGGGGTGTTCAAGGCCAGGTTGGATGGGGCCCTGGGAAACCTTGTGTAGCTCCAGGCCTGGAGGTTGGTGGCCCTGCCTGTGGCAGGGAGGTTGGAGCTCTATGATCCTTGGGGTCCCTTCCAACCCAGACCCTTCTATGATTCTGTGATGATGTGTCCTCTTCTGCGGCACTCAGACTCTGGTTATTTCCTGGTTACTAATCAGAACAACCCCCCAAACAAATAGTATTATCAGCAAGCCCATAATCATGTATCAGAGAGGTCTTTGGGTGAGTAATTTATTGGGATCTGCTTTGTTTCATTTTAGTTCAGCCCATCTGGGGCACAACTGTGCTTTGCAAAGGGCTGGAGGCTGCAGTTCCCACTGGAGGAGCCACCTGGACCAGCAAGAGCTCAACGTAAAACCTCCATCCTCACAATTTAATTTTACAGAAACCTTTAAGTAGGACACACACTGAACAGAGTGGGTGACCTGAGAAACATTTGCAGAGCTGTGGGCTGTCCTTCCAGGAGAGCCAGTGCTGGTGGGACATGGACTGTTCTGCACCTGGACACACCTTTTCAATGGGGAACTTATTTTCCAGGGATTTTCTGCCTGGAGGCAGCTGGGAGTACAGAACTCAAATATAACTCCCTGCTTACTCAAGTGATGCATTTTGTTGGGATTAAAACTACAGGGAAATTCTGACTCACCTCCAAATCAGGTTCTTTCCCTGGCTCCTGGCTCTGTGATGAGCTAAGGGACAAGCTTTAGCCTCTATGTCCCCAACCCTGGGTGAAGCTTTTCATCCTTTGAGCTCTATCAAATCCCAAATGAGCTCTCAGCACCCTCAGGTCATTTCAATATTTCCAGAAACACGCTGCATAATTAGGACAAAATGACTAAAATCCAGGAACTGAGACAGAGCCTTGAGATGGACAAACCCTTCCTGGCAGGTTCTGGAAATCATAATAGCTCATGGTTGAAAAATGGGAACTGTTTGGGAGAGCTCAAAGATAAACAAGCCTGGAACCAGCTGTATTTTAAAGGGTTTAGGATAGAAACCATGCCTGAAAGAGCATCATTAAGATGTATTACCCACAGGTTTAAAGGATATGGATAAAGCTGTTTGGGATGGAAACTGAACCAGATTCGCTGGTGTTTCGAAACCAGATATGCTAATACACATGCAATTATATGCCAAATTTGCTGTGGTAGTTAGCCTGGCTGAGACCTGCCTGTGTGGGTTGTATCTGCATGCACCACTGCAGCTAAAACACACATGGAGCAGGCATGTGAAAATCTGGCTTGTAAACGTTAACACCAAGGAAATGCAATTTGGGGTATTACGGGTTGTTTTCACTGTTCAGATTGAGGGGGGGGGGTAAGGCTGACAACTCAAATAAGGCTCTCAGACCACTAGAAACCAAGAGGGGTTGTGCTTTCAGCACCTGTGCTTTTCTGCAGAGCCAAAAACTGCACCATGAGGGAGGCACGGCGTATTTTGGCATTGCTCAGGGCTCCAGAGTTTGTAGGAGAATCTTTACCCCGTGGCTGCTAAGAACATGTCATCGCTCTCAAAGACACTGTTTTCTCTTTTTCCCTCAAATGCAGCGCCAATTTTTATCCTCTTCTGATAGTGTCTGTTCATCCTCTCCCTCCTCCTCCTCCTCCTCCTCCTTGGAGATTTCTGGATTAAAGAATAAAGCACTGAATTGATTTCCTGAACGTGCATTAGTGAGGATTATTCCAGGAGATTCACCCGTGTTTGGTGGATTATATTTCCAGGGAAGGGCATCTCCGATCTCAGCCAATACTTCTCTCAACAGATCCCCAAACCTTTTTTTTTCCCCTGCTTTTGCAGGGAAGGAGAAGCCTCTGTAATGTAGGGAGACAGAACAGGAGTTCACAGCACTGGAGTTTGAGCCTCACATCAACGGTTCCCATATAAATATATGAAGGGTGTTTTATGTGAATTCTGCCTTTTCTTTGCTAGTAATAAAGAATAAAACCAGACACATCACACACAGAGGCAGAAAACACACCCAGCTCCAGAGACACTGGGTACAAATCCCTGGGTAGCACCACTTGCCACCATCAGCACCCTCTGGGAGGGGCACAGCATTCAAACAAATTAGGGGCCCATCCAATTAATTAATTTGGCCTCCATACCCTGCACAAAGGTAGCAGATCAAGGGCCTATTATGCTATAAGAGCAATCTGTGAAGCCTTTAGAGCAATGTCTGGCTCTGGGTTACGCTGCAGAGGTTAACAGCTGAAGTGGAGCTAAAGCTCCCTCCCTCCTGGTCTGTCTTGCACGTGGAGGAGACACGGTGTATAATTGAGCAGAAGAGGCAAAACCTCATCTCAGGGGAGATGGAGGCAAGTCAGCCCCAACCCTAATTGAGACCTTGGAGACCAGTCTTTAGATGTCACCCAGCCGGACAAAGAATGATTACTCCTCAGTCATGCTTGGACAGATCAGCTGGGCTCCCCTTGCACTCAGCTTTAGTGGGGCTCGGTCTGGGAATGGCCGTAAGGAAAAAGAAGAAAGGAAAGAAAAGATTAATCAGATTTTAGCAGGGGGCGAAAGAAAACATTCAGAAGGGCTGCCCATCCATCCCGGGGAATTGTATTCTACGTATCGACTGCCTCATCTGCTTGTATTCTTGCACGGGCCTTCTGTAAGGCAGGGTAAGTGTTAGAAGGAAAATGGGGACTGGTACCTACAGGTAAAACTCTCCTGCCCTGCCATCAGCACATCTGGCAGCTGCTTCAGAGAATGAGAGCGTCTTTGCTTTCATACTGCCCACCAAGGCACTGGGTGTTGTAGCCACACTTCTCTGAGAGTCTGAAATGCTTGGTTTCAAGAGATGGTTTATTTTTGTTTCCAATCTCAGTCTAGGACCAGAGCAGGACATCAAGAAATGTCCAAGAACAGAATCGTAGGGGTTGGAAGGGACCTCGAGAGATCATCAGGTCCAACCCCTCTGCCAAAGCAGGCTCCCTATCTCATTCACCCACATGTCTGTAAGGATGGGGAAGGAGACTGGGCCACTGCCTGGCTCTGAAGGGGGGTGGGAAAACCTGGCAGCAGCTGAAGGGCTCCTGCTCCAAATGCCTGAATGGGTGAGTGAAGCTCTGCCACAGGCAGGGCCACCAACCTCCAGGCCTGGAGCTACACAAGGTTGCCCAGGGCCCCATCCAACCCGACCTTGAACACCTCCAGGGATGGGGCATCCACCCCCTCTCTGGGCAGCCTGTTCCAGCCCCTCACCACTCCCTCTGTAAAACAATTTCCCTTAATATCCAATTTAAACCTTCCTTCCTTTAGCTTTAATCCATCCCCCTTGTCCTGCCATTGTCTACCCTTTTAAAAAGTTGATTCCCCTCCTGTTTCTCTGCTCCCTTCAGGGACTGGCAGGCTGCAATGAGGTCCCCCCACAGCCTTCTCTTCTCCAGGCTGAACAAGCCCAGCTTCCTCAGCCTCAGGGAAGCGATTGCTTTAACTGTGGAAATTATAGATGTTGCTCTTGAGCTCCCAGATATTTGCACAGGGCTGAGAAGGCACCTGAGGATCGGTTCCCACTGTGGATTCCATGTAGCAAAGGAAGAGAAAAGAGGAGAGTGATGCAACGCTCAGTCCTCAGGGGGAAAAGAGCCTGGGAGTGTATGTGGTAGAACCACAGCCTGGGTCTGTTGTAAACCTTCCCCCTGCACATCAGTGCTGCTTGCTTGATAAATGATGCTCCAGTCCGGAGTGTCAAAAGGAAAGGAAAAAAAAAACCCAAAAAACCTGCACTTTTTCCTCCCCCTCTACTTCTTTCTAGTTATTTTTGACAAGCTGGAAGAGAACAGGGGGAGAGGGAAAGGCTGACGCATGTTTGATATACACTTTTGACGGAGCTTTTACTTTATTATGTTTAATTGAAAAGTGTTAACGTCGTCCGACATGAATATTCAGCTGATGCCTTTTGGTGCTGTTCCAGGAGTTACGATCGCCTGTGATTCCACTACGGCTTCTCAGCACGGAGCCCTGTCAAAGCCAGAGTGACAGTGGGGAAGCTATTAATTGAAATAGCTTCATTAATTAGTAATTAACAGCAGGGTAATGACTATGTCACACATCGTATTTCAATGAATGCCCTTCATGTGTAATGGGGCCTTTAATTAAAGAATATGCATTTTAATTAAAGGCAAGTTTGGCCCTTTGGCCTCTGGAATACAAAAGATGTTTCTAACTTTCAAGGCTGGGAGGAGGAAAGGTTAGTGTGGGGAAAAACAGGCTGAGGATGAGGTGTTTCAAAGTTAAATCCCTGCCACTGCCATGCCCGGACCACGGGTCCCGGCTCCCGGCCAGGTGAGGAGCAGCATCTATGTCTGCAGGATCCATGTTGAAAGCCAAGTCCTAAGAAACTGCATCTTTGCACACAGGGTGTTGCTGGAAGCTGCCCCACGCTTGGCACAGCAGCCACATTCATGTCTGACCAAGGGTTTGAGGGGTTTTGGAGCTGCTCAAGAGCAGCTCCCATCCTTCATGGTGGTTACTCAGGAAGAAAGTTCCCATCACTCCTGAGACAGGCACAGGGCTTGGAGAGGATCATTTCAGTGAGCCAGATGGGATAAAGGACAGCTGATTCTGGTCTCTGCATATTCTGCTGGTTAGGATTATTCCCTGGGACTGGACTGGGCACAGTGCTGGTTTCTGTTGGCTATAGTACAGCTCTTTCTGTGCAGATGGAAAGACAATTTGGAGGTTTGAAATACATGGACTACACAATGAGCATCAAGGGGAAGTTTAGGAGAACAGATCCAAGGTGCCCGAGAGCTATTCAGAGTCTCAAGAAAAAAAACAACCCTCAAACTCACAAAACAATAAAACCTCAACCCAACCAGAGACACCCACCAAAAGGGTTCCTTTACATTTTGATCAAAAAAAAGCATTTATGTTTTAAAAACAAGAAAAAAATACACTTCAAACTGTCCCCTTTCAAAAATAAACTCTACTCCCCTGACATCCCGATCTGAAAGCCTGAAGAGAAGCTTCCCAAATGTGATGAGGATTAGATGAGTGAGACATTGCATTTCAAAGACAAAATGGCACATCAAAGGCGGCTCCAGCCCGATATTGAAGTACCCACCCAGGAGGGCTCCTGCCTGGAGGATTGCACAAGGCAGAGGCGGTTGCTGCTGCTGAGATCCCTAGGAGACAAGGTGCGAAGGGCAAAAGGCCGCCCCACATCTTTCTGAAGGCAGCTGGGGTCCGGATCAGGCCAATGCAGGTTTTGGAAAACACACCTGCCTCTCCCAACTAATGATGCTGGTTGGAAAGTCACCGCTTTGCCCTGTGCTGCTGAAATGTCAAGAGTGTAATCGTGTCTTTAACCAACCCCAGAAATTAATTTAATAATGAACTAAGACCATCTTCTGCCTCCCCACCGGGTGATTTCCAGAAGGTCTTGGGTGAGGCACCCTTTGCCTTCCCGTTGCACTGTCACCATGTCTCAGGGACAGCCAGCCCCACCATGAGCACAGGCTGATCCCTCATCCACTGCATGACCAAGGACACTGTCTCCCTCCAGCAGACCTGACGTTGTCTCAATTTATGGTCCACAGAAGATATTCTGTTAAAATTAGTCATAAAAGCCAATAGTTTTGCCAGGTGAAGATAATTTATACTACTATTTATACTAAAATATGACCCTCTTATTGCACCAGAGTGCTGAGCTCCTCCAGTGACTCTTTAGCCTCACTGGAGAGGGTGCAGAGAGAGCTGTTCGTGCCTGATACCCAACAGCACTAACTGAGCCCACTCTGGGTCTTGGCATGGGCCAAACCCTTCCAGGACCTCCCCCCCAGTACTCTATGGATGGGATAGCTGGAAACTGGGACACACAGATACACACCAAACTGAGACCTTGCAGGCTGTGCTGCAAAAGGAGATGCAGAGGTGTGGAACAAATCGGGCTGGGATGGTGAGATCCTGTCTGCCAAATCCCTGCTGCTGCTGGAAGGAAACGAGTGAGGGTAACAAGTGGATTTCTAAATTCAGAGTTAAACTTTGGAGGAGAAGTTGGGGGAGGGAAAACGTGTGAATCACTCAGGGTATCCAAGTATGGTAATTAATGTTAATAACATTAAATAATTTAAACAGACAAGCAATATTTTATATTATATTTCTCTGGCATTTTTACTGGTGTCACACTGGGTTTGTCCTTGTCTCCTGGATCAGTAAGATCCCATTTATGGTGAGTAAAATGAAGGGTGACTTTGGGATGAGGGCTTGTTTTAAAGATTCATTTTTTTCTCTATGTCCCAAAGTAAAATTCCAGGTATGAGGTTCCTACCCAGGTGGGAATGTAATTTTTAGACACAGATTACTTCTTTACTTTACAACAGCAGGTATTTTGTGGAATTATCAGAAGATGGACCACGTTTCTGCTCACCAGCAAGGCTTATGTGTGTACATTTTGCTGTTGCTCTCACTCAGACAGTAAAACCAAGACATCTTAAGAGTATTTTCACCTTTAGGCCCTACATCCATTCAAGAACCCCTGGGTTTGGTTTCATAACCTGTGCTAAAGTTGTGACCGAGCTGGAGGGAAAAGGGTGTCAAAAAGAGCCTTTGGTCTTACCACGCTGGCTCCTAGGACTGGTCAGATGCTGGCGGTGTGCTCAGCTGTGTATGAAACATGGAGGTCAGGTTTGTCTCCTGAATAAGGCTGCTTGAAAAATCACATCTGAATTTTCAAAAGAAAAATGGCTCTCTAGGTAAGTAAGTGGTGCATCCACCATAACTGGGATCTTACAGATCCAGGAGACCAGGGCCAACCCAGTGTGACACCGGTAAGTCGGTGGCATGTAGAACAGCAAAAGATGCTGTGGCTTTTGCAAAGATAAGAATCAAACCCTCTTGTTTTTCAGTTACTTGATGGCTGGATTCACCTTAAGAGAAAAAACCCTAAAGGAACCTTCATTTTCTTCTACAATTCAAACCAAAAATAAGTCCTGATTTAGGGTGATTCTTGATAGACTGAGCTTAAATTTCATGAGCATGAGATGCCTGGATTGTCCCAGCCTGATTCCCTTTCTTGCTGTAGGGCAGAGAGATGCTCAGGGTGTTTATAGACACAACTCTTTGCAACTTTGCTGCTGGGAAATTCATCATAATACAGTCAGATCCCTGTTCAGCTGCAATGCAGACTGGGGGAGCAGAGTGTGGCTGGTCTCTGTGGGATAGACTGGCCAGAGTTTTCCTTTCTATACGCAGACAGGGCAAAAGCCTCCAACCTGGACGTGACCCACCCTGTACAGAGCAGAGTTTGGCTCTGATTCATGGTGACTGTGCTTCAGGTCTGATGATGCTTCTGAGGTTTCTCCCACCTTGGAGAAGAGTCTACCATTAGCCTGTCCATTAGGTGCAACTCATTCATGTCATTGCTATCACTATGGAAAGAGCTCCCAACAGCTCCTGTCCCCAGCCATAGGACACCAACAGCTTGGTCTATGTCTGATGCTGAAGCCAGCTCTGGAGTCAAGCCAACACCGCTCCATGCTTTAGCTCCACCTGGGAAGAGCATCATGGCAGAAGAAAGATAGACATATCCTATTTACAGGTTTAAGTGAAATCCAAACATCTCTGCGACGTGTGCTGAAAGCCCATGTAAATGCCTGACCTTGCTCTGCTTTCCCTCTGTTGTACAACTCCAGGAGGGGAGCCAACTCTTCCCTTTTTTTTTTTTCCCCCTCTGCTTTTTTTTAATACCTTGTTTGTTGTGTACCAGAAGTTGCCTCATCGCTTTCAAATCAAATATCTTCTTCCTTTCTGCTCCCAGAAATCAAAATGTGGCAAGGGCTTTTCTTTTTTTTCTTTTTCTTTCTTCTTTTTTTTCTCTTTTTTTGGGGGTTTTGAACAGCAAGATTAAAAGTTGTTTGAAGAATAATGTTTTCCTAAGTTTTAGCTGACATTCAATTTTAATGACTTTTTAAACAAAGTAACTATTAACTGTGCATCGTTTTATAGTTTCCTGATGTCTGACAGGTGTTTTTGCCCATGTGGGAAACAGATGCTAATAACATTTTCCCTAATAGCTCATAAATAATAAGCATTTAGCATTTTCCTTTGTATACTGCTCTGTCAATAGCCAATTTACTTTTCAGAAGCCACAACGTTTTCCTGTCAATCAGTTCTAGCCTCAGGCACTTTTTGGTGATTAGAAACCCCTTAGAGAGTGAGAACTCCAAATTAGTTTTAAATAAAAAATAAGAATATTCATGCTGTTGAACATCTAAAGGTAAAAAAAAAGAAGAGAGATCTGGGTACATAAATATCACCAGTGGGGTATTAATACTTCATAGAAATAGAGTGACCAACTGCTCTCAGGAGAAATGCAGTGAAGATGAGCACATGACACAAAGAAAGTAATACATGTTGGGAAAAAAATAACTTTTTATAAAATAAGTAATTTAGGGGTTAGCTAAAAAGCTTTAATTCTAGGAGAACTATATCAACTTCTTATTTGGAAAATAAGCAGCAAAACTAGCATAGCACTTGATGCCTACCACGGTGTCTCATCCTTTTGATATGCCTTGGATCCAGTCCTGACATTTTGTCTCTTTCCAGAAGGGAAAAGGGGGAAAGCTGAAATCTTTCCCTCTGAGGGGAGAGCAGATGCAGGTCTGGGAAGTCTGCAGTGGCAGGCACCGAACCCCCGAAGGTGCCTGAAGGACCCTGGAGACCATGTGGAGCAGTGACCAGCTCTCCAGGCAGTTGTCTTCTGCTGGTTCATCCCTGTAAAACATTCCCTTTTCTACACACAGAAGTGTCAGGTAAGGGTCCAGGTATCTCCCTTCAGACCTTGCAGGCTTCATTCTGTAATATCCATGCACTGCCCAGGTAAAATCTCTATTTATATTAATAAAATATAATCTAATCAATCAATCAATTAATTAATTAATTAATTGAATGATTAATTTTAAAATATAATATAGAATATCTATTTATATTAATAAACTCTATTTAAATATCTTATTTTTCTTTTTTTTTCCCTTCAAAAATCACAATTTCACTATTAACAGCACTTTGGGTGAGAGGAGAACCTTGTGCTCCAGGATTCAAACCTATTCCTGCTGGTGGTGTGTTCAGATTTCACACCTGCTTTGCATCACCCGACTTTATCACATCAGCATTTTGGGGGCTGCTGGACCTTCAGCAGAGTTCTGCTCTCAGCTGGAGACAGGACACCAATACAGACAGAGCCTGCCTCCCACACAATTTGGCCTTTTCTGCATAAATGACCTGAAGTGCATCGATTTCACTGTTCATTACCCTGACATCATCGCGCTGCACTGTGATACGCAGCTCTTCAACCAAATTTCAGTTCCCATTCATTCTGCAGGAGTAGGAGAGTGATGCAACGTTCACCAGCCAGGACAAAAGGCACCACTTTATTTTAAAAGAAAGTGGCCTCAATTATTCTAACACGTTGACCCCAAACCGTGGTGTGCTGACATATCTGCAGCCATGCTGAATGCCATTAAACCCCAAGGGGTCTCAGTTAATCAAATGTAAACATGAATAATGCAGTGACATAAAATGCAGGTATCACGTATAGACAAGACAAAGGGGTCAGACAGCAGGTTGGTTCTTCTGGTTGATTTTTCTCCTTGACTGAAGGGAAAAGAAACTTTTGCCCTCAAATGAAGTGATTCTTCAGTCCCCACCATCAAACGTGACATCAGTGACACGACCCACATTGCTTTCTTCCTTCTCCAGCTGGTTCTGTGGCAGCAGCAGTGTCACATCAGCTCCTTTTGAAATGACAGTGAGGAAATGGTTAATGGCCCTGTTAAATGATTATCCTTGGATTTAGCATTAGCACTGAGGTGAGGAAGCCTGGATTTCTCTAAGCAATTCTGGCTGCCTGGCTGCCCATGCAGAAGGCAAACATGCCTAATGTTTCAATTCACATGTGGTGACTCACTAATAATAGGGGTGTTAATTGAGAACAGAATAGCTCTAGCAGGTGAGTAACAATTAGCTGATGCTCCTGCTTTTACAAAACACGCCAAGGCACATCCATGCAGAGTAGGCTGGAAATCACTTTTGCATATCCAATTTTTATAGCCAAAAGATGGCTGTTCTGGAAGCAAAAGGGCTCCTGGCACGAGGCTGGGGTGCTGTGTTAGCACTCACTGCCCAGGAGAGTCCCAGGGAACAGCCCTGGCATCATCCACCGTAGGATGTTGGGCTTACTTCAAAACCTTCTGTTCAATTCCCAACTTGATGGTCTCCTTGAAGAGCACTTGCCAGGAATAGCTGGACCAAAGAAAGGTTGATGCTTGGCATTGCTGCGATCGCAACTCCTTTTCATGGTCTGGGTGCTGATGGAGTAGGGAAACCTGGGGGGAAATTCTGAGACTCGCTCTCCATATGGTGTTGGGTGGGAACTGTCACTGCTGGGTAGCTCAGTGCTCATTGTAAGAGGTCTGAAAGAAACCTGAAAGACTCACGACCCTTCTGTCTGTCATTTTTTGTACATTTACTCCTTGGTAATCTTCTCCCACCCATCCCCACCAGTCCCAAGTCCCTTATCACTGCACTCAGGCTCCCATGAGGGAACAGTTCAAGTCAGCCTCCTTGGCCAACCTCAATATCCCAAAGACAAGGAAGAAAGCTCTTAAAACCCACACTCATGAGACTTTCTCTTGGCTGTCAGAGTGATGGTGAGAAATCAGAATAACCCTAATGAGCTATTTCAGTGCATTTAGCCCCAATTCCTCACACCCCTGTGTATGATGCCTGGTTTTGGTCTTCTTGGGTTTTTTTTTTGTGGCTTACTGCACACCAAATGGTAAACTGCCCTGAACAGCTACCTCGTTAGTTTTTTCTCTCTGAGCAGTTGGGTTGAAACATATGCCATTAGACCTGATGTCCCCAGTTAAAACCCCTGTCACATCACTAAATATTTTAGCAAATAAAGAATTTTTTAAACACGCGGCCAGATGTCCACATTGACATAGTGCTTAAGGCGTTTGACTGATAAAAAGCCAGGGCCCTTGGTAAGTGGGGATTTAAAAACATGTCCTGAGGCAAGTGTGTGATATTAAAAACATCCTGGGCTCTTCTGTATGGAGATTTGCATACGTTGAGGTTTTAAAGAGAGTGTCCATCTGTCACTGAGCATTCTCCCAATACAACAAAGCATCGATAAATATTTTGAACCACAGTCACTTTTCAGCAGGCACCAGCAAGGAAGCAGAATGGTTTCAGCTGGGATATCCATCGCTTTGTGCAATAAAAGGAGCTGCAGTTTCACTTGGAAGCGGTGCTAATATTGATGAGGATGACAGCCCTGTACAATTACAGAACTACAACCTGGACCTTGAGTGATTCCATGACAAGTATCAGCCAGCCAGAGCAAAGAGAAAAAAACCCAGTCCTGAAGCTTTTGCTCTGGAAAGCCTGGTTTCTGGATACAGCGATGTGTTGTGATTGTACTTCAGCACTCACTCGCAACACACATGGCAGGGGGCCTGATGTCATGTCCATTGAGGGAATGGAAAGACTCCTGCCAGGTTTAATGAGGTCTGGACCAGCCTAGATGCAGCTGAATTGTCACAAAAGTGGATGAAATTCATGGTTCTTAGTATATATTTTGGGAAGGAAGGGTCAAAAGTCCAACTAGCTGCAGTCCTGTTCGGATCCGTTGCATCAGTGATGGATTTGGCTCTTTGGATTTAAGACAATATTCTGTTTTAAGGCTCAGTCTGGGATGTGAGAAACACACAGTGGCAGCAAGGATGGGGATCAGGATGTTCTCACTATACTCAAGTATATACTCCCAGAGCCTGGGAGTCATTTTACAGGTGGGAAAAGCAAGCAGGCAGACATGGTGCCTGGAGGAGCTGGAGGTCTTCTTTCAAATAAGGCAGAGTGAATGACCATTTCTCCAAATTCCACATTTTTATTTAGTTTTGCATTTCTGGGATGACCTTTTCCAAGGAGGTGCCACACTCCTCTTATTCTCCAACCATCTAGAAGATCTGAAGCGTCTAATTGACACAAGACAAAGTCGCAGCACAAAATATACTTGCAGCAACTATTTTACTTAGACAATTACAGTTTAAGCATGCATGCATCTGAACAGATTGACTATCTCAGTAGGTTTCCAGCTCACCCTTCTCATATCCTTTCTTCCCTTTAATCTGAATCCATCCCTGAATACTTCCTGTCTGATGGCTGATCTTTCGGAAGAGCCACCCATAAAATAGATGGTTATTAATCATGGGTTTCTGTGTTTCTCTTCCAAAGCTGATTCAAATGGTGCAGGAAATATTATGGTGGTGATGGTGGCAGAGAGAGTTTTTCCTAGGTGCAGCATGATGGTTTTGTACAGTATATGGAAAGGTGACTGTATATCCATCGTCACTGAGAAAGAGGAATCTCGACTAGCACATGTTTGGGGGGTACTTTTATAAGTCTTATGTTTAAGTTGTTAAGCATCTGAGGAAAGGAGGGTTTCAAGAAGGCAAGAGGCAGACATTAAATGAAAACATCCCTATTTCATTTGCAGAGTACACACAAGGGAAAAGTTTTTATTCCTTTTATTGGAAAGGGATTGATTTTTGCCCCAGAAAGCAACACATGCTTACTGCTGCTTGAAAGCAGCAATACTTTATTTGCAGGCAGATGCTGCTAAAGGAAACTCTGATTTTACTGTTGTCTACAGCTGTAGTATGGTATCTGCCCAAGCAAGGGACACTTGATAGGCTTTGGGCCAAAGTCTCTGTGTCTTGATGGTTAAACAGCTGCATCAGATGTGTCAGTGGTGATGGTGTTAAATGCATGATTGCTTGGGAGAACAGGAGGATGTGACAGAGGAAAAACGGCTCATGACCACATTAATTTCAGGCAGAAGCCAGAGGATGACGTGGATTAAAATATCAGCCAAAGACATTCCAGTCCTAAGGCCAGAGTTTGGAGAAAGTGAACGCTGACCTGCTTGATTAATCTCTGCTTGAAGTTTAAACCACCCAATATGCAAACGGGGAGCTCAACATGCTCACCAGCAGCTCACAAGCTTTCTGCACGCTCGGTTGCTGGTAGTAAGACATGAGATCAGACAGCTCACTTCTGAAAAGGAAATCTAATATTCTAGTCTTTGCTTGTATTTTGGGCGCTGGTTTATCTTAAAGGACCATCTCTCCCCTCAGGTAGAAGACCTCAACCATCACTGGATATAAGGGCTTTAGGTATTTTCCTCCAGAATAAGGACTATGATGGCCCACAGCTTGCATCTACCCCGGGGGTGTGATACTTCTCAGGGGCTGGCAAGTGTCACAGACCTTCCCTGGTGAAATCTGGTTCCCAAGAATTTGAGCCTTGGGCTGCAGGGAGGGCTATTTCCACACCCCAAACCTCTGTGCTGAGCAAACTTCTGCTCCTGAGCAGACACCCTCCTTGGATGAAGCAAACGAATTTCAGAGGTTCTACCCTGACTGATGGAAACTGGTGCAAATTGTTTTTTGAATTTAAAGCTTGCCACATCAGGAAGGTGTGTGAAGGAGCAATAATGCTTCCAGCACAAGCAAGAGCCAGGAAAACAAACAGTAGCTTCGAAGCCTTTTTGGCCAGTCCTAGCCCCGTTTGCAGACGGGTGCAGCTGCATGAGTACGTGTCCATAAGGGTGCAGCACAGTTGGGCTGTGCTTTATTTCATTTCCAGGGATGGCTTGGGTGCACCAATCCCACAGCACATGCAGTGGGAGAAGGACTGGAAGACTTTTATTGCCCTTTTAATGACCTATTATAGTTGGTGCATCCCTGAGCCAGAATTGACTGCCTGGGGAATGAGAACACCATGCTGGCATCAGCCAGAGCTTCACCCCAGCAAGGCAGCACAGCCATGCCAAGCTACACTGTCTCTTGACTCTTGCCAAATGGGGATGCCATAGAAATTTAAGGCCAAATCCTTCTCCTTTTATATAGCCAATTACAGTCAATTAGTCTGCTGGTGTGAGCTGGGCACACCAGCACTGGGGTACAGACAAAACAGTTCTGTGTGCCTTCAACAAGCAGAGCTGAATTTCTCTCTGTTTTTTTTTCCCCAGAATGATTCCAGCTAAGGGAAGAGACACAAGCTTTTCAGAGAGAAAAAAATCAGCCCTAGCTAAATCCATATCCCATCTCCTCAAAGCTTGCTTACTGCCAGCTCCCTAATTTATGTAAACTGGTCGTCAGAGCTGAATTAAAACCTACAATTAGCAATCCAGGAGGGCATGGCTGTAATTCAGACAGATGTGCCACTTAAAAATATTTACATAAAGCTTGCAGGATAACCAGCACTCCCAGAGGGAGCCATCAAGCAAGCCTCCTGGCACACCAGCCCAGCCCAGCCAGGGAAAACCTGTCCCAGAGCTGGCTTTGGGGTGATGTCCACCAACCTGGCTCAGCTGCCCCCATCTGCAGAGCACAACCATGGGCTGGATTTACAAACTGCTGCAACCACAGCTGTGGCTCTTGGGATCAAAAAGTCTGAAGACCTAAGAGGTTATCAAGAAGAGCCTGAATGTTTTCTGATCCTTTACTCAGAGGTGATGGGAGGAGATGTTCTGGAGCCACTGTGAGTTGGTTTGGAGCTGTTTAGGAAAGCTCAAAACCATCTTAACAGACCCGGAAAGCCTTGTTGCTTGCTGCACCATAAGCAAATACCCTGCCTGCACAGACTGATCAGGACTTTCTGAGCTTAAAGTCCAGGAAGAAGTTCAGAGCATTGAGAGCAGCTCTGCTCTGCTTTTTCCCTCCACCACTGCCCTGGCTATGGATAATCACCATTTTCCATCTTTCCAGTTGCAGAACTTCACATTTAGTGTAAAGAAATTTCAGCCTGGAGAATGCAAATGATATTTTGAAGATATTTAGGATCCCAGACTGGCTTGGGTTGGCGGGGAGCTCAAAACCCTCACAGTCCCACCCTTGCCATGGACAGGGACACCCTTCACCAACCCAGGGTACCCAAAGCCCCATCCAACCTGTCCTTGAGCCCTTCCAGGGATCCAGGGGCAGCCCCAGCTTCTCTGGGCACCCTGTGCCAGGGCCTCCCTCCTCCCTGGGAAGGATTTCTTCCTAATGTCTACTGCAAATTTACCCTCTTTCAGTTTATCTTTCTGATATTCACTTGCTACTCTCATCACATACAGTATTTCATTCTCCCTTGCTGGTAGCCAACACCTCCTCTGGCACTGAAGCATCTTCCAAAATGATTGCAAAAGCCCATGTATTTATGGGAATACCCAGAATATTCACAGCAACAGATGAAAGAAGACTCTGTACCAGATTCACATACAGAAAAAAAAGAGTGGTTGCTTCATTTTCTTTCTATTCTATCCATGGCTTGCTCAAACTTTTCCAAATTTGAATATATTTTCATTCTAAAATGGAAGTGACTTACACCAAGCTTGATTCATCTGCTGGCCTTGGTGGCTGGAATATTCCAGCAAGGGGTTTGCTTTGTTTCAGCACAATAGAAGTTGAAAAAAAAAAAAAAAATACTGCAGACAAATTTTATTATTGCAGCTTTTATATGGGACATGAAAGCGCACTAGTTTAATACAAAGTCATTACTGCAGTTAAAACCATTAAGTTAATTAATATGGACATTTATTACTACCGATAAAAGATAATATCAGGGGATTTATAGAAACAATATATCTGTATATTCCTCCTTCTAAAGTCTCCATGAAGACAGGACTTTCAGTGGGGCGGAATATATTGTAATGGCACCTGTTCCTGGGGCTTGCACTAGAGGTAGGTCAAGGGGAACACTTGCAGAGGAGTCGTTAAGATAACCCCGTCCCTGAGAGCAGCAGGGCTCACAAAGTTTATAATTAATTAATGCAGAAGAACTTCTTCATGGTGAGGGTGAGGGAGCCCTGGGACAGGCTGCCCAGGAGGGTGTGGAGTCTCCTTCTCTGGAGATATTACCTGTCTGGATGGCGACCTGTGTGACCTGTCCTAGGGACCCTGCTTTGGCAAGCGGGTTGGATTCAATGATCTCTGGAGGTCCCTTCCAACCCCTGCAATTCTGTGAATCTGTGTAATTATAATACCCAGAAGGAAGCAGAAAGTCCCCTGATCCTGCCTAAGCTTTGAGTGGTAGAGAGGGAGTTGTTGGTGTCACCTCTTCCTTGGATGGGGGCAACCCCTCCACTACCAAATGTGGAGACAGCGTCAGCTCCTGCCCATAGACATAAAGATAATTCTACACTCAACTTTTTTTTAGGCAGAGAAAAGTCAAGAAAACCTCCTCTTTCACCCCTTCCACCTCCCTGGGTCTTTGGAGCTGGAATACCTCAAGTTGTCCCTGACCGCTCTTGGTCATTTCCTTGTACTGATGCCGGATAACAGTTGGGAGACGTGGTAATTTAATAAAGCTTTGCAAATGTAGACAACTGCAGAATGTGATAGAGGGGCTGTATCAATCACGGTAATGACAGACATTAGCAGAATGCCAAGTGTTTTGGTCTCGACAGATCTGTCACCGGTTTGCAGGCGGCAGTTGTAAGTACAGGTCTGTGCAACGGCCGCTCTAATTTAGTGCTGTCTGCAAAGCTGTCATTTCAAGAGAAGATTTATTGGGCTGATACATGTGATTTATGTCAGACGGCTTCAGCTTTGCTAACTTCTGTGCGACAATAGTAGTTAACAAGCAATTAAAATCTTTGGTCCGTTGTGCTGGAAGCCAGGGGATAGTTCCCCGGAGCCATCATTTAGTATTATCCCCTCTTAAAAAAAAAATCCTCATTTTGGAAGCTGGGGGGCCGGAATTTCAGCAACTGCCCTCCCTGGCACACGTAGTTTCTTCCTCTAGTTAAAATGGTGTGAATCTGTTCTTGAGGAGTGTATTTTTAATTCCGATTTTCTCGAGCTCCACTTGTTCCATGGTTATGCTGTGGAAGTCTCTAGGTGGTGAGAGACATCTGCCACTCATGTGGCTGCTCTTACGTGCACACAGCGCTGTGGCTGTGGTCTGCAGGTAGTGGGAAGCATCGTTAGATATAATGTCCCAAACAAACATCACCTCGCCTCATGGCTTAAGCCCAGGCAGCCTGTGCGTGCACGTTTGCTGTGATCCTCTCCAGCAGAGAAGCTCCTCCAGGACCCCTGTCCCTGGCTGTTTTCCAATCTCCCAAGCCGGAGGACACTCCACACTCCCAAACTGCTGCTTCCATACCCCCCCTGGGAGCAACCAGGCCAAAACCTGGGATATGAACAATAAATATGCCAGAGCAAAGAATGAATTTGGTCTCTGGTTTTAGGCAGCATCTCCTCCAGCTGCACTCGTGCACCCGCTGTCGTCATCCCAACACCGTGGTCCATCCTTCCCGCGGCTGTGGCTGTCAGGAGCTGCAGATGCTGATGAGCAGTAACAACCCTTTCCACCATCTCCGAACCCCACGTCGGGGCAAGGAGCCGAAGTCAAACTGCTCCGACTGAAGTGCGGCCAGCCGAGCTGTGTGAGCCCCTCTGCGTGTTCCCCTGAACCAAACTCTTTTAAATCAGACAGTACTTTGGAGATAATTAGCCTCATTGCATATACACAACAGCTCTCCCATGAATGATGCAGGCTTAATTACTAGTGACAGGGCTGGGGTTTTTTTTCTCCTTCTGTTACAACCGCGAGTGATGGTACGTACACACCTCAGTGGGCATTTTCACCCCAGAATGTGGCAGTCCTTTTGCCCCCTTTCTTTTTTGTGGCCTTTGAGATGATATTTGAGAGAGAAGATTATTTTTATTTATTTCTTTTTGCATTATAAACCGGGTACAGGAGGCTGCACCCGAGTTCTCTGTGTGTAAATGTGTTTTCTCCGATACCTAGCACATCTTTTCCCTTTGTTTTAGGTGCAAACTTCAGTTCATCTTAGAAATAATGTATTTGTGTTTCTGCACTTTTAAACCTGTTAAAATCACTGGGAAATTTTACAGGTGAGTGACTGCCCAGTGCAGGAAGCACCCCTCAGGGAACACTGCATCTCACTGCTTCAAGGATAACTGGAGCTCTCATACATTTTCCAATGGTTTGTCCTGCAGGGACAGTGTTTATATGTCACAGGTGAATATTTGGTGCTTAAAAACCAGGAAAGCCTTTCCCCTAAACTTTCTTCCTGTTGTTAGTCACTCATGGTCTGCATGGAGAGAGCCTTGACTGGGGGGAAGGTGCTACTGGAGGGCAAAGTCCAGCGAGGGACTTAGCTCAGTTTTTTGGCTCCAGCTCAGCTTTACTGGTTTTAAGCCAGACTTTTCTGGGATTTACAATTTCCTTGGCTGATTTTGCTGTCTTCCCTGCCTCCCCAGGCTTCCTTCCCCCCCTGCCCCAACAAGTCAGGAAAACCCTGGAGCATCATCTAAGGAGGAGGCATGGGGAGGGGAGGTTGCACTTTGGTACAAGGTCGGTAGAACAGATCTACTTCTGCTCCTCTGAAATATTGAACTGCTTCCTCCTTTTCAAGGAAAAAAAAACCCCTATATCCACTCTTCTTTTGTCTCATCTTTTTTTTTTTTAACCATGGAGCAGAATTGCCTGCTCCTTTACACCAGGACCTGGGTGTGAAGACCCAAGTTAAGTCCAGAATTGCAGTCAGCGTGCCAACAGTCTGAAGCACTGAGCTGTGCAGCCTGTCTCACACATCAGGCTGGGAAGAGGGCATGTTTGCTTAAAGCAAAGTAAAAAAAAACAAACCCAAACCACAAACCCTAAGGAACTCAACAAACGCTCTGGAAAAACTGAGCAAAGGTGATCTGAACTGACATTGAGAATTGTTTGATTTACAATAACAGGGAGATAATATTTTGCTAAGCCTCCCTGTAATACAATGTGTGTCATTTTAAATTTCCCATTACACTGAGCAATCTAATAAATAAATGCCCTGGCTGCAATAAACATGAATCATTCAGTGCAGAGTAGCGCTCAGCAGCCCTATAACACATTTCTTCTTCCTAATGGTCTTTGGAAGTCACCGATTAATTTGACTTTCAGCTGACTGGCTCTGAAGCAGAGGAGCCTGGCTACTGCCAGACAAGTGCCTGCAAGATGCTGGGTCAAACTCTGCAGAGATTTAGTGACAAATCAGATTTATAAATTGGGGATGTGCCGCTCTGTAAAGGATACAGCTCAAGCCTGGTGATTAGCAAGTACATGGTCAAATAGAATTGGCTATTGGGGGGTTTTCAGGGTATTTTTTTTTAAGTGCTAGAAAACAAAAGCAGTTGTTTAACATGCTGAAGCGATGAAAGACGCCTTCTGAGAACAAGGAGGAAGTTCATGTTATTCGTCCCCTAATTTCTGCTGTTAATCTTCCACTGGATTATGTGCATGTGAAGGTATTTCAGCTATCTCTAGCCCTCGTGCCAGTATTTGTTAGAATTTGGGATGGAATTTAATATGAGTAATGTTAGGAGAAACAGGTCAGGGTTTCAGATTAACACCAATAACCATAATGAGAACAGATGCTTACATCCATCTGGAATGCAGATTTAATATGTTAAATTCATAGCTCAGCCCATGAAATGCAATCATCAGATGTTTACTGGTCCCAATTTAATGAGCGATTTTGGATTAAACAGGGGCCAAACAACAGGCCACCAATCTATATTAAATCTCTGCAAAATGAAAATTGCAAAGATTTACTTAGGGTCATTACACAAGAAAATTTAATCACAACCTCATCCATAATGTCACATCGTCATCAGACTGATAATTGAAATGCCATGTGAGGGATTATGAATAACCCTCTGTTTATGAAGATAGCTTTCTGATTATCTCTGTGTCCTGTGGGTAACATAAAATATGATTTGTATTAATGTACATAGCCTTTGCCTAAAAGAAACCCAGTGGGGACCTGCAGAAGAAGTCTGATTTTTTTTTTTTACCTTGGCTATTACTGACAGGAGATGTTATTAAGTAACATTATTGCCACGATTTTAGAGCCTCACAGTAAGGTGAAGCCCTGAATACAGACTCACACTGTCTTCCACAGCATCGCAGGGCGACGCAGCTTGCAATATCCCTGCAGCTGTGTGGGTGCTATAAAGTATTCAGCACAGGGTTTTAGTAAGCAAACATTGATTTGCCTAGAATCAATATTAATTTTTCAGACTGTATGTTCTCTGGGGCAAGAAATGTATCTTCCAGTATTTGCTAAGCACTTCATATGTTTGGGAGGGTAATAAGAGCACACTTTGGATCCTGGCACGTTACAAAATATTAAATTCTTGGATATCTGACAATTACATAATTGTGCTTTGGACCAGATTTTACAAGAGCCAACAAATAGCCAAAATCCTGATATCATTTGGGTTGAAATGTCCATCTAAATATTTATAGAGAGTGTGCTGAGGGACTCTGATCCAGCCTGAAGGTGGATGCTGGGATGAGATACTCCAGGAACCACGCGAATGAGCAACAGGCTCCTCAGGAGGACCAGTGTAAGTGCTGCTGACACTCATGTGTTGCTACCACCCTTTGCTTCCAGATTTGCACCTCCTTCATTATTTAGTTCATGCCTAAGTGATCCAGATGGTCAGGAGATGACGCCCTGCTCTGCCACTGACCTCCCCGCTGGCCCTGGGCACGTCACCTGCTCCCTGCGAGATGGTACCATGAAGCCAGCACCTGAGGGTGCAGGAGATGACCCAAGACACTGTTAGCAGAACCAGTAAGTGCCCTGCATAGAGGATGGGGTTCTCTCATTTTCTGGCCCACAGATGGGGTCTCGATTTGAGCAGCTAAACTAAGCATCTCCCTGCCAAGCTCAGGGCAGGAGCGAGGATGAACTGAGCAGATCATCTCCAAAAATTGGACCTCCTCCAGGTTGCCTGAGCTCAGTGTGAACATCTCACACACCCTGGGGATTCAGTTCCGTTTGGGGCAAGAGCAGAAGGCAAGGGGGAATGTGTTCACCTGCTCAGGGAAAACTGCTTTCTGTACCTCCTCATTGTCAGTGCTGCAAAACTGATCACATGCGATGTGCTTTAATTGCCCTGCATATGAATTAATTATCTCCTTTGTCAGAGAACAATTAAGTGGCAAGCTCAGGAACAAGAAAAGCCAAAGCAGAAAAAAATCTGAGTCCCCTGCCTGTCAGGCAGAAGGCAGCAGTCCTTGACACGAGCATCTCGAGCATCCCTCATCCAAGCTGGAGACTGGTGCCTGTGGTGGGGCATCCAGACAGTTGGGTCTGTTGCTGCAGCCCTGGGAGAAGGTTTGGATCAACTCCCCACATCACAGTTACCCAAATTTTAACCAGCTTTAGTCACACACGTGCCCACATGGAGAGAGCTAAAGTTTGCAGCAGATCTCAGCTTGGAGATTAAACAGGCTCTGAAAAACTTTTGCATTGACTTTTAAGCTTCCACTGGGAACAACATTCCTCACCATAAATCACTTGTTTCCAAGCAAACCTGCACTCCTTTTTGACTGCAGCAGTGTCAGGCAACCCCATCTGGAAGGAGCCAGATTTTTAACCAGCAATTATGTAGGAGGTAGAAAAAAGCTGCACACCTCCTAGGGGAAGTTAAACCTGGGAAAAGGCTGATGATGACTGCTGGATGTGTAACCCTGAGGGGTGATACAGCATCTATGGCTGAGGGTTCACAGGGGAAAAGAAAAGCTGCTTTGTATTTAAACACATAGATCTGGGGTAAATAAGTATAACCCATAACTGGGGGAAGCAGTGGAGGAGCCTGAGGGACCCACAGAGGTACATCAGTACTGCTGCCCATGGGCATGGTTTATACACGGGTTTGGCTGAGGTCAGAAGGTACCGTGATAAAAGCCCAGAGAAAAATGGATGTTGCAAGTTGCAACTACAGAGCTTGTGGGCAAACACAGGCTGAAGTTCTTGCCCTGAGATGAATAGAAGGGAGCAGGTCCTGGAAGAGGGAGGAGGTGGTTGCTCTGCCCCGACACTTGGCTCAGGACAGGGGGAGCACAGATGGACTCTATTCTGGCTGGCCAGCCCCCATCAGTGACAGGACCCCAGCTCCCATCAGTGACCAGACCCCAGCTTTCATTATTTACACAAGTAGCACAGATAATCACAGGCTGCCCAGGGGGGTGTGGAGTCTCCATCTCTGGAGATATTCAAGACCTGTCTGGACGCCGACCTGTGAGACCTGTCCTAGGGACCCTGCTTTGGTAGGGGGGTTGGACCTGATGAGCTCTGGAGGTCCCTTCCAACCCCTATGATTCTGTGAACCTGTGAATAAAGCTATTAAAACCAAGACATCCACAGAGAATGGGGAGCCATACGCCGTGCATAATGTACATCAGAGCGTGCACCAGCACTAATTCATAACCAATGCAATTAAATGCAGATAAATAGGTAAGGCATATCTCTGCATGGATCGAGGGGAGAGAGGATGTTATTTTAGAAGGAGCCCTTTCTGGCTGTGCAACCATTGGAAAACCAAGGATCAAATCCCATGTGGGGGAATTTTACCCAGTATGCACATAACCAACGTGATCACAGGAGACAAAGTGCACTAAGTGGCTAATAAATGGGGTGGGGTCCTTTTCTTATTTACACACAAATGATAATGCCCCTTCGCACTTGAGCACGGGGTGATTTCCATCTCTGGGTGTGGGCAGAGCACACAGATGGGGAAACCCAGAGGCAGTGGCACTGGTATGATAACTTTGCTTCAACATAGACTTCTTGAAGGGGAAAGCTGCTGCCACGAGGTAAGGTGGTCTTCAGAATCGCCAGAGCACTGTGGAAAGGTTCATTTGAAAGATCACTCCAGCCCTTAAAAAGGAACATGTTTTCCACAAAAGCCACAAAATATTCCCTGAGCCTCCTTTACAGGCTGTTTAATCCTTTATTGGCCAATAGCATTTTTACAGGGATTAGCATGAAGGAACGGATGGGGTAATCTCCTCCATGCCTAAGGGTTTGGGCTTGTCATGCCCCAAAGTGCTGAAAGAAGAGCAATTGAGAGAATTTCTGCTACTGAAGGTGCATGGCTCTGTCTTGACTCTGGAGAGACATGCAGCTGGGATGTTTGAGGTAGATATCTGTAGGAAGCAGGTTGGACATGACTCATGCTTTCACCTGGGAGCTGTTTGGTCCTTGCTGTCCTCTGTAGTCAGTGTGATTCCATCAGGGATCACTGACAGATGACGGCATATCTAGTGGCACTTTTAATGGCACCCTGAAATGCTGCTTCCCAGCTATTCCCTGCTGCCATTATGGAACAAGGTCCCCGATTTCCCAAGGCATGAGTGACCAGGGTGCAGTGTACCCAACATGTGAGGGCTCTGCAAACCATCTTCCCACACTCACGTGCAAGAATCAGGCAAGGGCACAGTTACAGTCACTTTCTCAGGATCTGTGTGCTTAACAGGCTTAGCCAGTGTTACATCTCCCAGGCACCTTCTCTCCTGAGGGCTGATCCATATAAGCATCTAAGAGCATCGTACCGCTGCCAGGCGATGCTTTGCTCCACTGACAGATGTCCCTGTGCGATATTTAAACTCTGAGGTTCTAATCCTGCAATTACCCATTAGGGAGGTGATTATACAGGGACCGACACAGCAAACTTGGGTGGAGATTGACAGCTTTCATTAGTCCCTTTCTCTTTTCCAGACCCAGGATACCTTACTGCTTTTCTCTAGACATACGGTGCTGGAGTGGATTCAGCTTTGCGGTGATGACAGGATGCTATCTGCTCCTCTTTCATTGAACAGTTGGGCTGGGTGTTGCTTTCCTTATTACCGAGGGTAAAAAAAATAATGAGTCATTATTAATGGCTGCTGGCATGTGGGCAGAGTTCAAAGGTGTTGGGTGAGGGCCAAATGAAGCACATGCCCATGGCTGCGTGGACACAGACGTGCTCTCGTGTGTGGGTCTCCCTGCAGCTATGGGAAATGTGGATGTCAATGCAAATGCTGCGATGGGGACAAAGCTCTCTGGTGTCTAACGGGGCTGATGGGGCAGAACGCTTTAGTGAATCCCATTCTGTAAAAGTACTCAGCTGAAGGTGACAGCAGCCACAAAATGGAGGTGTTAAAGAGAACTGACGCATCAGATAAACTCCAGCTGTCGCCTCCAGTCAGCGCCTCTTCTCTTTCCCCTGTCTGGCCCTCTTCTCTTGGCTAATATCCCTAATGATTAAGATTGAAAACACTTCTTTTTTCTTCTTTTGCTTTCAGCCTCAAAGGCTAATCTTTGTTTTTCTTCCCTCTTTCTCAAAGAAGAGGCAACTGAAACACAGGAAAAGTCAGCAGTGTGCTGCTTGACCTGTTTTTCTCTAGAAAGCCTGTAAGACACCTTTTGGATGCTTTTCTGTATCCTCCAGGTAACCCCTGCTCCAGACCCTGTGCTCAGTACTTTTTCTCTCTCAATCTCTGTTGAAGAGATCAGGTGTAAAGCTTTTCTTTTTCTTTCTGCAAACAGTGCAGATTACATAGTAGTAGACTCTTTTTCAAATGTTTTCATAGGGTGATTTACTCACAGCTTAACCCCAGCCAGGGGAAAACTGAAACATGTTTGCACAGACAATCATGAGGGAGCTAAAGGATGCTGCAGAAGCAGACACTGCCAGTTGAGGATGTAAACATACTACCCACGAACTCAGGGCTAAAACTAGTGTTCCCCAGTGGGTAATAAAGATTGCTACATGGCTCTTCTGAGGTGAAATGAAAAGATTTGTTTGAGATTCCTCCCAGGTACTCAATTTTTTGCATGGTGGGTACTAAAAGCATCCCTGGCTCAGGTAGCGGTGCTGACAAGGACGTGTCTCCCCCAGCTCTAGCAGCAGGGTAAGGCAGTGCTCCTTGCCAATACACGACCCTGCTAAGATTGATCACCCTCTGTGTAGAGCTAAAACATTCAGCACCTTTTGGGACGTTTATTTTTGCTTCAACAAGCCCAGGGTATACAAGATCATGAGATTTAAATGAACAAACATTCATTGTTCCCCTGGCAAACTGGCCAAACGTGTAAATGTATCTTCATCAACAGATACACACCGATCAACATCTCATTATACCTCAGGATGTTGTTTTGTGCAAAGGAATGAAAAAAACCCCACTTTAAAATTAATTTCTACTCTTGTCTCAGGAGCGTTGTGCAAAATTACCCAACGGTGAAGAGTGTCACTTACTAAAGTGTTATTCCATCCAAGTGAAATGGTTGATAATTAAATGTAAATAATCTACAGGATTTTGCTGTTAATAGTTCCCCTATCAGTTAGAAATCTCACAAAGAGATTGAAGCAACAAGAAAACGTTGTAGAGCCCATCCCTTGATGTTGTTTTTATCCAGTAGTGGCTATTTTGAAAATATGCTCTGATTATTTACATGAACAACACACAGAGAAGAGTTAAAAGTGGCACATTATCTTTCCAATGACATATTTAGCCAGTTATTCAGGCTATAATGAAGCTGTGTAATGAAGTCAATGTCCTTGAAAGTTCTTCATCAATTTTTTTCTCATCTGTCAGCATATCCACTTGCCGACACAATATTAATTAAACACAACATTTCCTGGAGTGTTGAAGTGAAGTCCCATCACTGATAATGAACAGGTTTAGGAGAGTCACATCCCAACAAAATTACTTTTTAAACCAGCCTTATTAAGCAGAAAATTAGACCTAAATCACCCTACAACATCCTCATTAAAAGCCACTGATCCTTGGCTGCTTCTATGTTCTAACATCTTTAATTAGCAAACTGCTAGTCTATCTGCCATGATAAATGCTATTAATCTTACCTTTCATTTGCTTTCTCTTAACCTATCGTTTGCCCACTTCAGGGAGACACACGCTGCCACCAGAATTCATTTTATTCTGCCTAATGTCCTTGTAAGGATGAAAAATGTGGAAGTCATGGGTTAAACGTGATGGCTCTCCCTGCCCTCACTCCATCACCGAATTTCAGGATCCATAGACACTTTGGATGGCAGACTTGCTGCACTTGAAGGGAAATTAGGAGTGTTTTCCAGTAGATACATATGGAATGCTGTTGTCAAGCCACAGCGCAACTGTGGATCGGTGACATAAACCTGGGAAGAGTTACAGATGTCAGCTGAAAAACATTCTGGGTGTCTGAGAAGGCTTCACCCAGGGAAAAGAAACGCTTTAAAAACACAATTGCATTTTAGAGTTATAACCACTAAATCTACAACCTTCGAGCAGCCTTTACAAAGTACAGCAGCTTCACAGCTTCCTTAATGTCTGTGCACAGAAGCTCCAGAATATATCAGGACAAATAACAGACTGCATTAGGCCACTTTTCACATTACATTAACCAGATGTAAGCACAGAACGCAGTGCTGTGCTATATGTTTCCGAAACGCATTGCTATTTGCTGTGTTCCTAGGTACAAAATGCCATCTTGTGTGTGCTGTGCTTTTTTGCCAGCTGATGGCCAGGGAATTGGCACTTTTTACTAGGTCTGTGCTGGCTGATGTCTGCACCATGTCTGTGCATCATCTTCTTACACCAAATAACATCATGGCATCATCGTGTTCAGCTCACAGCTCCTGGGCAACAGAGAAGGACAAATTTGACCTCACCCACTCAAATATCTCGTGTGATAAATTCAGTTCGAGCTATGCAGCAGGTCTTTTCAATGGGCCCCTGAAAGAGGCTCTGACCTGAATTAATACCACATCTCCTGGTCACAGACGCTGTCCGCAACCTTCAATTTTAAAGAGCTTGACTTTGAGGTTTGTCAGCATAATTTACTCCATTCACCCCCATTAATTTATCTCTTCCATTGTTATTATGCCACATTATTTAGTGACCACACTTGCTTCCCACAGATATAAACACTTTCCCTTGGCAGCTTTAGTCAAAGCTGCTTTTAATTTCACATTGCCTTGGGTTACTCTGACTGCTGATGGGCTGCTCCTTCTTGGGGCTGGGTTATTCTGCTAGGAAACTGCAGCCTTTCCAGCTCCCGTTTCAAGTCCTGATCCTAGCACCAGGCTGCAAGGCAGGGCTTTCTCTCACTGTCTTTGTGTGTCAGAAAACTGGGCATCTATTCTTGGCTACCTGTGCAGCTTCTGCAAGCAACGGCAGGAGATGAGCATCCCCAGAAGGAGACTTGTCCACCGATTGCATAGTGACATGAGTTACCCTTGGGAAACCGTTATCTATTATTCTTCAGTACAGAGACAGCCCGAGCTTAATTAGTTGTCTGACTTTTAGATGGTGAGTTAGGTACAGTAATCCAACTCCCTGTGATTATTCTTTTTTTCAGGCTGGAGCAGATGAGTCACGATTCGTATGCAAGAATCGTGCTCGTGAAGCTGTGCTTTTCTAATAAAACCTTTCTCTCACCCCCAATATGTTCCCATTATCTTGCCATCAGGAAATAATTTTTTCTCCTCCACGTGAAGACACATGACATGCTCATTTACTTGCACCATGCAAAACCAGATTAACTACTCCATAAATTAGTTAAAAGATTTTCCCAGAGAAAATGAAGAGGAAAGACATGTAATTTCCTCTTCTCAGCTCCTGAACGAATGAAGACACTCTGTCTGCTCTGTGCATGACTAGAACCTAGAAATCAAGACCACTGAATTGTGATGACCAAGTTCATGCGGATGGAGGGTCTCCGGTCTATCCCAAGCTCTTCATGTTTTTATATTAAAATTAATGATCACAGTGGTTTGGTTTGAGGTTTTTTTATATATATATATTTGTGTTAAACTCTCCCTCCCCATGGCTCTCAATTTGGGCTATGCTGATAATGAATTTTAACAGTTGCACCAAATGAAACCCTGAACTTGGTGCAAAACCACATCTGAATGGAAATGGAGATCAGAATTTTGGTCTAACTCAAATAGAGCATTCCAGGCCAGCAGCTGGAATAATGTGGTGAATGAATCATAAGCTGGTGTAGTGAACAGACTGAAAGTCACAAGAGAGTCAGAAGATTTGTGACCCAAAAATATCAGCCTTTTCCATGATTGGACTGGTTACAGGGCATCCTTGTCTGAGCAGATACCCCTCACATCACTACCAGGCTGAGCCTCTTTCTGCTGGCCAAATCCCAACGAAGCCCCAACTTGCAGCCCCTTGGAGGAGCTTTTAGAAGTTTTGTAGATTACATTGAAATGGAAAAGATGAGCGTTACTACCACTGCAGGACCTGATGGGAGTTACACTCCTGTGAACCATACCTGCCACATTCAGCAAAGGAGCAGAGACCTTTTAATCTTCTGTGCCTTACCTGGTCACCTGGGTCATCTCCTTTCCACCAGAGCACATCGCATGGCATCTCCCAGCAGACTCTATACTGCTGCTGGGGAGGTGAAAACAGTTCTTTCATTTCAAACAACTAAAACCAACAGTTAAAAGGGTTTCAGTGAGCAGAAACGTGTGTGTGTGTGTGTGTGTGTGTGTGTGTGTGTGTGTGATCTGCAATGTGTGCCACACAGGAAATCTCAGGAAGGGGCAGAGAATAGAAATGAAGTGCTGAAATTCACCTGCCCAAATAACGCTGATGATGACAAAAAGAATTTCAGGAAGCTGGTGCTCAACTCATTTGAAAGTGAGGAAGGTCCCTGAAGTTCCCAGAGTGGTACTGCTGAAAAATTAGAGTAAGAAACGGATTAGCTCCAGAGACTGAAAACCAGAGGCTGTGTGTCAAACGGGGAGGGGAATGACAGTGGTGTAGGTATCAGCGCCTCAGGATGAGCGAAAGCAAACCGGGACTGGCTCAAAACCAAAGGCTAGGCTAAAGTAGGGATGTGACTACATGAATTAAAAAATGCCTGTTAGAAGTGCCTGTTTTCCTTGTAAAAAGGAAAACAAAGAGTTGTTCAGCCAGCACTAGCATCTCCTCCTCCCACTGCGGATCAGTCTGGTTTCCTGGGGCTGGCAGCTTTGTGCAGGACCCTCTCTGAGGCAGGAGCCCGTGGCTCCAACAGTGACAGAGATGCCGAGAAAGCAGCAAAGGACAGCCCTGCGATGACAGTTCATGTTACACACTGGTGCTTTCATAGACAGAGCCAGGATCTTGGCTGGAGTCTTTGCCATCCCCCCTGTTTCAGGGCAAGAAGCGAAGAGCGCTGAGACAGGAGCTCAGAGAACCAGAACGCTGCGTTTTGCAGTGAGGGCATGTTTCTTTAGCAAAGCATTTCATAAACTCTGGCCCAGATTCTCCCCTGTGACTCGACTGCGCTCAGTGCAAGATGAGGATTGGAGAACAAAGGTGGCTTGAAGCCACCTTTATGCTTCTTTGCTCTGGAAGCAGCTGGGGACCGGCTGGTCCCTGGGGTAGGTTCAAGTCGCCTCAGGCTAGAGTCACGGCAGGAGATTGCTAGAAAATAGCCAAAACGAAACTACACCTCCTTTTCCATTGGCTGTCTCTGCTCCAGAAGGAACCAGGAGGTGACTTGGGTGACACCACCGCCACAGTAGCGGCTCAATCTTCTCAGGGACCCCAAGCGTGCAGGGAGAGAGAGAAAATGTCAGCGCTGATGCTGCCGAGGAGGCAGTGCAACGTGGGGCTTATTTAGGAGAGCAGCAAGCTAAGATCATCTGAATTCAAATACGGTGAGCCTCTCACTCGAGTCAGTGTGTGTCCACGGGCAACCGCCTTGATCTGTTCTGTGCCTCAGGGCAAGGCAACTGGAAAAGGAAGTCAAAAGCAACAGAATTGCACTTAAAATGATCAGATGCTGCTTCCAGATTCGGTTTAACTCTAAAAACGAAAGTCAGTGAATATCTACAGACATGCATGCTCAACATGGTCAAGAGTTAATTTTTGCATGTATTTTAATAGTAACTATTCTCCTCGCAGGCTGGGTCAGCATCCCACCAAGGGCAGCAAATCTGCAAGAATGAGAACTTCAACAAGCACCCTGGTCCTGACAAGTACACGCAAGAGTGCAAAAAGGAAAGCAAAATCTGTTGCCCGACATGAGGTTTTGGTTTTGCTTTCGATGAAATAAAAACATAAGAGGGACCCCCCCGCAAAGACCTGCAAAAGGACAGAAACATTTGAGAAAAGGTGTTCTTTGCAGCACTGCTTATCCCCCCAAAAGGGGTATTTGTGAGCAAGCACCTGAACGGGGATCCAAGTCACACTTGGAATAAGCTTGTCTATGTTGTACAATCTCCCAGTACCAAGATTATTCTATACAGTGTCACATTCGATTGCAAAAAGGACCGTTAGGAGTAACGGAGCCCCTGTAACTAAAGTGGTTTCTGCCCTCAAAAATCTCCCAGCAAACTGACTGAGGGAAAAAGCCAAGAGGAAAAAAAGCCCTGTTAGAACTAAACCAGTATTTTCTTGGACATCAGAAAGGATGTAAAACCGCCCCAGAGGCCTCAGAGGCAGCAGCCTTTTTAACATTTTGCAAGAGATTTTCATCTTTTCCCCCTACAGCCTCAGCTCTGCTGTAAACACAGAGAAGCACCCAGCACGGCTGTCAGTGGCGCGGTTTGCTCTGCACCGAAGCTGCCGGGAGATAAAGAATACTTAAGGTAACATGATTCTCAGATTGGTGGCGTGAAGATTTTTTCCTGATATCTCTGTGAGGAACGCAATGCATGACATTTACTTTTAGCAAATCAATAAAAACAGGATGCCTGCTTTTGGAAGCTGGTAAAAGCAAAGGTGATGCTGGTCCTCCGGCGTTCTTCCCACAAAGCTGCCAAGGGCAGAATAGGAAAGCAACACCCTGTCCTGTCTCAAGCCATCCCTTCATTTTTTTTTAAAAGGGCAAAATAAATGGATGAAAAATGTTCTTCATGGGTTTGTTGGGCTGGACAGGTCAAAGCAAATTTTCAGGAGACCAGTGGGCTTTATGCAAAGAGATTTTCTGAGCTCAAGTCAAATGTGTTGTATGAAGTTTCATGAAAACACAATAAAAGTACTCTGAATAAAGCTACCGACAATTGATAGAAAAAAAGACACACTGGGTACATAAATTCTAGAAATATTCATTCAAGCAGGCACACAGGTGCAATGTATGTGAAGACATTAATAAACATACATCACACACATGGATTTTACACAGATAAACACACCTACACATACAACCAGCTCTGTCCCCGTAACCTAATTTTGAAAGTTTGGTGGGTTTGGGTTGTTTTTTTTTTCCCCTTCAATAATCAATTGACTGCTGCTTGCTTGAAGGCAAACACAAGCACAATAAATTCTTTGCTGGTATCGTGGAAGAGGAAACATTACTAGAGATCGTAGAAAAGTTCAGCGCTAGTAAATCCTGATGAACACCATTACTGTGATTACTGTTTGTGCAAAGATATGCCCGCCTCATTGTCATTTCTTATACTACATCAAGCAAAGGCTGGTGGGGACCTAGTACTGCTGTCGCCCAACTGAATGTGACCTTTTTTGGGTGACCGCGTTGCGGTGGGGGTTTTCCTGCTCCTCTGGGAAAACGTGAATTAAAAAAAGAGCACAGAGCCCAGGATGCAACGTCAGGCTTTAATCAGTGCAGGAATCAAATAGATGAGCTTTTTGCTTTTAAATGTCAGCATGGCAACTTCCCTGTCACTCGCAGGGGGAAAAAGGGAAGGGGCTAAACATCTTGGGCTGGGGCAAGTTTTAAGCCACATAATGATGGCGATAAAAATCTATAATGTCAGTTGCCTTGTGGCAATCAACAAACATTTCACATTATGCTTGCATCTTAAGGTTTGCGGCCAAACCCCAGCTTTGCCTCTGTCTCATTAAAATAACGAATGCAGTCCGAATGGATCTGCAATGATTCACTGTACGTCACACTAAATCACAACGCTTTTTGGAGCCAACTGACTATGGCCTCATTACTTTAGACAAAAGTGGGCTTGGAGGAAAAACTGGGGTGATTTTTATTTATGTTTTTTTTTTTTTTTGGTGCAGCCATGTTTTTCCCTTTGAAATACTTAAGGCAAGAGAGCTGATAGTTTTTCCCCCATTGGTAGCTGAGGACGGTTGGGTTCTATTCATAGCACAGTTCCATATCAATACACAAACACACAAATATTAGTGCTAGCATGGGGAAAACAGAAATTAGGCAAATGCAAATGGCATTAACAAAACATTGTTATGCACATGAATCACTGGTGAAAGGCTTAAATGAAAACAAGCTGTTAAAATATATTTATATTTAATTGTTTCACTAGGTCAGGGAGTTTGAAAGCCAGCATGTTTTCCTCCGCTCCTGTGTAAGACACTACACACTCATGGCTTGTCTACTGTAAGCCTTTGTTCTGAAAATCTCAGTACCTTAAGTACAACAAAAAAATATATATAATAATCAAAACCAACTTTTTTTTGTCTGACAGCTTGGCTGAATATCTCTAAAACTAATTTATTTTAACATTAATACTTAATCCATTTGGCCTTAAAGAAATCTTGAGGCATGCTCAAAACTGTTCAGCATTTCAGAAGAAAACCTTGACTCAGATTTTACTATTGTTAAGTCTAAAAATATTTTTTAAAGTTACCTGCACCATTTAAAAACTGTATGTATTTATATGTACAAATAGAAATAAGATTGAGGCAACAGGTAAAAGTGTGAATTTTGACAATGAAAAAGATCATATGAAACTAATGGTGAAAATTATACTTTGAAGCATCTGAATAAATGGCAAAAATTTCTCATATATTCTTTATTTTCATAATTGTTTCTATTTTTCTCTTATGCACATATGCTTTATTGTAAAGAGAAAATACTTTATATTAAGCTATTTTTTTCTACAAAAAAAAAGATGCAAGCCTATTGCTAACTTGATGGCAAAAACCTTTTGTTATCCACCCATTAGGTGTTTTGTATTTCAGGTAGGAGAAAAACTGCCTGAGAAGCATTCATAGAATGGCTGATTTAAATGCTATAAATCCCTGAATTTTTCATCTTTCTTTAAACAGAATGCCAAAGGGGATTAAAGACTAAAGACATATCACAAACAAATTTTACATTATTAAAATTACTGTAATCAAGAGTCTTTTCTAGCCTTAATCAGGATTAGTGAAAACAAAAAAACCCCCAACTTTTGTACTGCACAATACTAATCAAAATTCTAGCGAAAGACAGAGTAAAAGCAGTTCTGAAAATTAATAATATTGCTTGGTGTATTCTCGTTTACTTTAAAAGTATTTTCAGCTATTTGAGATCAGAGCAGTGATTTCTCTGCTGATAATCCACACGGCAGGCAACAAGCACTGGTAAGAATCAATTTCAGTGACGCTGCAAAGTCCGACCTCTTAATTTCAGGAGCGCACCCAGGAAACACTCTTGTTTGAACATATGCTATAGAAGCAGGAGGGGAAAGTGCAGCGTGGAATGCTTGGTTTTGTTTTTCTAAACTGTAAAAGAAATAAACAGAGTTGTGGAAAACTCCACCTGAAGCCTGCTGTACAAGAGAACCCAACCTTGCAGGGGACACAGCGCGACCCTGGCTGCTGGGCTTCAATAAGCAGGTTTGGTCTGAAGAAGCGTGAAATCTTTGAAGCAAGGTCCTTATCCACCATGCCCTATGCTTTACAGTTATGCTACAAGGCTAATACAGTAAAGGGATAAAGCTTGTACAGATTTTTCTGGTCCTCTAGAGCCTCTTAAATACAGCAGCCTTCAGTTGGTTTCGAAACCACCGCTGTGCTCTGGAGCATCAGGCCCCAACTTACTGTCACTACTATCACTAGAAATGCCACCAGCTAGTAAATCAGCAGCAAGATTGGACCCTACATTCATTCCACCCTTGTAAAATGTCACCTACTATTTTAAAAATTTAAATTATAGAAGTCTATATGCAAAGAGCTACCCCAAAACATGATCTGAGACCATTATCACTTCCCGAAGTCTCGAAACAAGCTCAGCAATGCAGAAACACAGATTGTGACAGCGTGTCAAGAAATCAGCTACACAGGTTAAAGAAAAGCTACATGAGTCTCACTGCTTCTTCCTAGGAATTCCAACTGATTTCACTTTTTGCTGGTATCTGAAGTAGGCAGCTGCCTTCTGGGGCCTCCGTCTTCCAACCTGTTGCTTCCCTCTATTTGGTTAAACAAAATTTTACCTCAGAAGCTCAGGACTGCTAATGTTAGATCTTGAGGGAAGCAGCGCAAGCTGACAGCAGTTTCCAACTCCCTATAGTAAGGTTACACCAGTTAGTAAAACATTAGTTTTGGTTAGCAGCTAGAATTACACAGCTTAAAGCAACAGCGAGTGGAGCAGCATCTCCTCCTGGCATCTCTTCCTAGTGCTGCTTCACGCTGATCGTTCTCGAAGTTTAAAGAAAAACTAAGTAGGGGTAGAAAACAATATATTATCTTTAATTAAAAGTTGGCATTATGTTTTCTTCAAAGTATGAACATACCAGGATAACGAGTACATTAGAACACACGATCTGTATTTCAGCTCCATCCGAGCATTACACCATAAATCCTTGGGAAGAAAAAAAGCAGGCATCGTAACAAGGACATTGGAGCAGAAAACAACCCAGATCTTCAGCAGTTTGAAGTCCTCCCTTCCTATTCTCTGAAACATCAACTGGAAGCAGACACTTAAAACCTTACATGGTACACAGAGTAAGTTTGGGATTTTTTCTATATGCCAGAAAAGGGGAAAAACAAATGACAAGTTACAGGATCTCACCCCAGGATAACCATGCGCATTTGCAAGGTTAGCACCGATGCTTCACACACACACACACAAATGCAATGATCAGACCCTAGTTTATCCTCTCCCAAAAGCATCTTTCCAGCAGTATTAGGCATTCACTTGGCAGCATTTTTAGCAGCAGCTCAGCACAAAGCGTAAATCACATCAAAATAGATGCCTCCCTGCAATGGCAAACGCCAAGGGCTCCGTATGGCTTCCAACTCTGTCTGAGAAAATCCTACCAGACTGTGGCGGCTGGATGCTCTGCACAGGGCTGAACTTTCAGGTTAACTGAGAAGTCAGTCAACTCTGCTTTAGTTTAATGTTGTTTGCTGCAGGAAAAGTTATTATAGGACTTTTTCCTTCTGAATTAAAACCCTCTCTACTTTAAGGTAAAATTTAATAATGATTTACATGTTCCTCTAGTATTACTTCAAGTTTTACATTTCTGGTCTTAATACCTAGGTTTTAGCAGTATTTCGGTACTCAAGCTTGCTACATTTTCTATTAAAATTTTCTTATATGCAGGTTTTATTTTCTGTGTTTTAAACTCCATGTTTAGCATCCTGAGACCCGAAGTGGGCTCTCAAAAAAATCTTCTGAGTATATCAAGGACTCTCAGAACAGATTTTTTGGGGGATTCTAGGTGTATAGAGTAATATGAGCAAGCTTTTAAACTCATTTAAGTTGTAGTAAAAATAAACAATCACTGTACAGAAAACCATTGTCACAGAAATAGCTTGTCTCTAAGACTAGAAAGACTTTTTTAGGCTCTGAAATTAGTAAGCCGCTTTTTTTGCCATAATTATTTGAGAAAGAAGCAATTATAATTCCATTATTTTTAGCATAAGTCTTTAACCAAACAAAACTCATGCTTGGAATTAACACTGCTAAGCATTTTAGTCTCCAACTATTTTAGGCTTTGGTGAAAAATGAGCAGTTAATCTAATCTCCATTAAATAGTCCCAACTCCTCCGACTTCTACAGTTTTAACCAGAAGTAATAACCATTTACCTAAAAATCATAGCTCTCCATTAAACTGACCTCTTTTTCAAACTATTATCTAGCAACAAAGTCTGCAAAACTTTAAGTGGCCTTTGCTGATCGACAGTTTCTAGCCATTTTTGCTTCAGCAGTGGTTTTGGCCAGCTTTTGCTTCAGCAGATGCCTTTTAAGAGTACTGTCAAGATATTTTTAAGTGAAAAAGGTATGACAGATAAACTGTTCTGTAAAACTATTCTGTAAAAAAAAAGAAATAAAGATATAAAAATGGAAATGAGCAGGAACTAGTTTTAAACATATGTCTTCATGAACGAGGCTTAATCATACACTTCGTTTTCCAAACACAAAAAGTCTCTTGGAAATGTATTAATTAAAATTAAGTGCCATAGACAAGCAGCTTTAGAGGGATGGCAGTCCTTTTCAAATTAGCATAACACTAGCGACAGGCATGGAAATTGGTTTAATAACCCTAAATAGTTACACCCCACTCCTAACACAAATGGCCATGGACAGCTCTAGCCCCTCAGGCTGCGACTGTACCAGTTTATGTGGTTGCTCTGACACTGGGCTGGTATTCCAATCCGAACAGAAATCACTGAATGCACCTCAATTATTATTATTATAATATAATGACTAGTGAAGCAGACAAGGCACCAAAGCGTTAAACATCATAAAACAGAAAACCAGAGTAAAACAACACAAGCAACATCCAAAATTTAGCCAGACAGGGACTCGGTAACTTGTACTAACACAGTCAATACTTGGCAAGAGATGATTACTTTAGTCATGGTTTTAAGTGGCCCAAACCCCACGTGTAGGTCTAGGGTCAAGCTGTAGACACAACAGAAAACCAAGGCAAAGGGATAAGCTGAGCCTTTAAGCGATTTCCTTCCCTGACAGGTTTTATATAGGTGCCCTCAGAGCTCAGCTCAATGCTACAATAACCACTTCCAAACCCCACTCTCAGGGCACAGTGCTGTCCAGCGAGTGTTAAAATACACGAGCTGAATCTCCACCTACTTAACTCTAAATGTCAGGCATAAAGAGCATTTTTCTTGTATGCTCACAATTCATGGAGAAAAAACAAATCCCTGCTGATGAGGAGATGAACGTCCACAAGCTTTTCCCAAGTATTCCAATCATTCACCTAACTTCACAACGCCGCTCCTCTGCAAAGGATCACCGTGTCCATCTCCGCTCTACCTTACTTCAGCAGGAGCTTTGCTTTGACTGCCAGCTGGTTTTAGAGACATGTAGGACAGAGAAAGTGGTTATTCATGTCTTTTATTTATTATAAATACATATAAATACGTTAAGTGACCTTTTGCTTTGTTTATCATGATGAGCAATGACTTTGGAAAATCATCTGGCAAACTTAACCAAGCTGAGAAACAGGCAGAAAGCATTAGCATACAATCACAGGTTCCCCTCAGTTCAAGAATGGGTTAGCTTTTTTTTTTTTTTAAGAGCAACAAAAGCATCTTATTTTGGAGCTTCTATTGTTTTTTCAAGAGCACCGAACTTCCCCTCACCCAGGAGCTGGCCAAATGACACTTTCATTTGGATTCATGGGTGCAGTCCAACCCCAGCTGGCTACACAGGGCATCCCCCCTCCACAATTCTGAAACATTGCATAGTTTTACAGCTGGATTTTGCACTCCCCACCCCCCTTAAGCTGTTTTTAATACAGGTTGGCCACACCAGAGAAAACTCACTGAGGTTTCCATTTCCAAATCTCTCTCCCTCCCTGTTTTTCTCTAGTTAAGAACTGTTCAAAGGCTTTGTAGATCAGAGCAAGCACAAAAGCAATGTAATGCTCACAGTCCACTAACAGTCTGGGAAGGATATAACTCTACAGATAAAGCTGGGGGGGGGGGGGTAACTAAACAAAGTTGAAAGTGGGTGGTTTGGGGGGTCCATGTAAACTGGCAAGTATTTCCAAATGGGGTGCAGGGAGGGGAGCGTTTAAGAGAAGGAAATGAAAAGAAAACCCAGACTTAACTGATGGTAGGAAGGCAGGGCTGATGGCAGTGGAAAGAAAAGTGCACAGAAAAAGAAAAAAAAAAAACAACAAACAAACCCAAAAAGCCCAAAGAAGCCAGAAGTCAAGGCTTGTCATTACAGTGTTTGCAGAGGGCAGCTCCTGTGAAGGCAGTGCATTTCTCGGGGCAGCCAGGCAAAGCCGCACCGCCGAAGGGGTACACGGCCGACTGTCCGAAGGGGTTGAGGGTGGCGGGCAGCGGGGTGCTCAGCGTCTGGCCCTGGTTCAGGTAGGCCACCAGCCGCCGCATCTCCTCCAGGGCCTGTGCCTGCATGAGGATGTAGTTCTTGGCCAGGAGCAGGGTGGCGATTTTGGAGAGTTTCCGCACCGAGGGGCTGTGGGCGTAGGGGATGACGGAGCGCAGCCCGTCCAGGGCGTCGTTCAGGTCGTGCATCCTCCGCCGCTCCCGCGCGTTGATGCTGAGGCGCAGCGAGCGCTGCTCCTTGGGCTTCTTGCCCAGGGCTCCCCCCTTCAGCTTGCCCTCTCGCTCGAAGGCCGCGCTGCCCTTCTCCCCGGCTTCGAAGCCGTCCTCCTCGTCGCCGCTCTGCTCGCCGCTGCTCTCCGCCGACTTGCCCAGCGCCCCGGGTTGGAAGTCCGCTCCGCCGCCTCCCGGGTAGCTCCCCCGCGGGCCCTCGCCGCCGCCGCGCACGGCTCCGTAGGCGAAAGCCGACGGGCCGTAGCCCGGGGCCAGAGCCAGGTACGCCTCGCCGCCCAGCGACTTGAGCTCGGCCATCGCCTCGGCGAGGAAAGGGGGTGGGGGGGCGAAGCCGCGCTCCGCCGCCGCTGCCTCAGCGCTGAAGAGGAGGCGGCCCCGCCGCTCCGCTCCGCGCTGGGGGCGGGCAGTAAGCCCGGCGACGGCCCCGCCGCCCCTTATATCGCGGAGAGGGGCCCGCTGGGATTCCCCCGCCGCCCAATCAGAGGGGCCGCGGCAGCTTGCGGGGGGTACGGGGCGGTGGGTGGAAAGGGGTGCCGAGCGCAGGGATAGCCTGGACCGGACCCCATCTCTCCTACGCCTGCCACCGCGGTCCCACGGCGCCCCGCATTTTCGGGGTGACAAGTGCGCCCGGCGGAGGGGGCCCGGGGACCGACGGCAGCGACAGTCATCCCTCAGTGGGCACCTGGGGACGAGAGCGGCACCTGTGGGCAACCTGCCCTGGTTGGGCAAGCCGGCTGTGAGAAGCAGGCGGGCACGGACGGAGCCCCCGTGGCACTCCCAGGGCTGCTGACTGGGACGAGGCAGCGGAGGAGAAGCTGCCAGGCATGAGCGGCGCAGTGGCGAAGTGGCTTCACTGAAGCCGGTCCTGGGCGCTGGAAGGGCAGGGAAGGGCTCATGGCTCCATAGCCAGCTCGCAGTGCCGAGCTCTTTGGAGAGGGCAGAGCAGGTTCAGCCCTTGAAGGTGCCTGCGGTGAGCTCCGGCCCGCGGATCCGCTTGGAGCGGCTTTAAACGGGGAGAGTTCCTCCCTGAAATTAACAAGGGGGTTGTGCTGATGCTTCAGGCTGCCTCTGCGTCGGATGGCAGGTTGATTAGGGAACCAGAGTGGGGTGATTAGGGAACTGGGTTATTTTCTGGAGACTTTTCCCACAGGGAAAACGGGAGAAGTGAGGACTCTTTCCTTCCCTGCCCAGATGTGGGACCACAAACAAGTCGTGGTATACATTGTGATGGGAGGCAAAGGCATGTAAGGTCTTGACAGCTGCAGGCACGGTTTGCTGATCAGGTCTTTTTGATTTAGGTGGGGATGGCAGAGGAGGCACCTATTGTACCGAGAGACTTCCAAGGCAAAGGCCCCGTCTGTTTCCATTTTCTTCAGAGGCTCGCTTCATTCCTCCCTTCCACATGCCAAAACCAGGACTTTCATCCTCAGTGACTCAGTCCAGCTCTGAAGGAACTCTCTGTCCTTCCCAGTTGTGCTTACCAGTAATTGAGTGCTGACCTCGGAAAGGAAACAAGCGGTTCTGCTTCAAGGCCAGCAGTGTGTGAGAGCTCATTGCTCTGGGGAATCCGTACTGTGAAGTGTCAGGCCCACAGAGGGATCTCAAGGAGAATCCAAGGCAGCCACTGGCAAAGGTGGGAGCTGCATAGAGGAGGATAATTAGAGTGCTTTGTCTAATATTCCTGCATTGAGATGATAGGGAGGACCTGATCTTTAATTGCACCAGAAAGAGGTCCCAGTTGTGTTTATTTCTAGGCTTCCAAGTCTGCTTTGTGGAACTTTATTGGCACAAAGATAGTGTAAGGGCAGAACAGACTTTCTCCAAGCATGACATGTGCCATGTCCAGGCCCCTCAAGTGTCTGCTTAGAAAGGTGGGATGAATCCTGTGCAGTGACAAACAGATGCAAGCCGGCAGATGCTGCCTACAGGCAGGTGCAACCAGTTGATGCAGATATACCTGGTAGTTTATTTGCTGTAGTAAATAGCTTGGGTGTTAAGGTGTCACGAGGCTTTTTCCAGAATGTGTTTTGTTTTTATCAGGCTCTCTACAAAGCGTAGTTAGCTTGTCCTCTTCCCATCACCTCCCTTTAGGCAGTGCACTAACGTGAAATGACGAGCTTGTCTCTCTTCCTTCTCCACATCAGAGTCAAGAGTGCTGAGATCTGCAGTGACACGTGCACCCTCCTCACCCGTGGTGGCAGAGCTGCTGCCTGGAAGGAGGCTGTTCCCTTCCTCTGTGAATGTAAGTCTTGCATTTCCACGTTCCCAAGTCATGGAGCACAGACAGCTAGTGGCTGTCTAAGGCTGGTCACCAGAGTGGGCACAAGGTTTGACCACCATTCTTTACACTGACCTTACCTCACCTCCAGTGCCTGAACATGTTGCAGTATTCTTGTGTTTTCCTATCCTTATCAGGCTTATCAGACTGATCACTGATTTTAGTCACCTAATTGTTTTATGAGAATTGGACCACTTAACTCTTCCTGGGACAGATCACTCTGTACATTCATGGTGACTGTCAAACACTTTCAAGCACATCTCCAGAATCAGTCCCACACCCCAAGTGATAACAAGACAAACAGAGGGAGGTGCTAGAAAATGATCCCTGGCATAAATCATTCCCATGAGAAAGATGTGCAGGGATTGTTAAAAGTAGCATTGTCCCCTGATAGAAATGATTTACCTTTTTTGTCATGTGTTGAGATCTTGCAGTGGGAAGGATTAGCAGTGTAACAACACTTCAGGAGTTCTGGTTGTAAAGACATATTACAACTACTGCTGGCTTTCTAAGTATGTCATCTAACAAGGCTAATGCCAGGAGAACCAGTGGGCTGAAAATTAGAAGTAAAGACTTTTCACACAGGCTCTCCAGTGATGATAAACAGGTGATGTCTTCAAGGGTTATTGTTTCAAAACTGAAGGGCAGCTTGGGATGTATAGCAGCTATAAGAGAACAGAGCAGAAGGATTTACTGCTTTATGTCTAATTCCAAATACACATCTGAGAGGAATCATTTGTATGAATGTGAACTCAAACCAGTTTTAATGTGCTACCAAAAAATGAACACAGAAGAATTTGGTTTGGACTTCTCCCTCAAATTTCAGCTGTGAATATGCATCTTTGAAGATACTCAACCTGATTTCTCACTGAAAGCTGAGAAACAGGAGCATCTGATTTGGATTTTGACATGTTGGATTGGAACAACAAAAAAGGAAGGAAAATAAGCAGGAGTGGCTCTCTTGGAAGAATGTGGCAGAAAATAAAAGCTCTTCCAATTGCTTTGGGGAAAAATGGACGTATGCAATAGGAAATAAATTTATCAGATGCTATAGAGTATTTGCCAGCTTTAAAGTGGGATTTTTTTCTTCTGCTGTTTTCCATATTCAGAACTTGGTGTGAGTGTTTAATAATTAACAGCAGACTATTTTCACTGGAATTATAATAGCTGTTGTAACTGTAAGTTCCTCAAGGTAAGACCCACACCTTTATGAAGACTTTTTCAAGTCATGAACAATTTATAAGTAATAGGCAGGGTGAATGGTTTGGTTACTGCATTCTCCACATCTACCTTCAGGAATCCAAGGGTTTTCTGTTAGCTGGACAAGGCAGAACTGCCCACAACGAGAAACTGTTGCTACTTTACTGCGTCCAGGGACCAAACCACGAGCAGCACAGGCTGCTAGGGCTGCACTGAACATCATTTGCTGCTGGGGCTATTTCAGGACTACAGCTCCCAGCTCCAGCTTGGAGACTGCTCTCATCCTTCTAGGTGAAGAAAAACAAAAAGTGAATTTGGAGGTTGAAACACCTGTTGCTGCAGGAAGAGCTTGAATACAGTTTATTTCAGTTTTGATGCGAAGAAAGGGAGAAAAGGATCAAAGTGATTGAATATTTTCTTTATTTTTAGTTTTAAAGCCATCCACCTGAATCAAACAATGCATCTTACTGTGTTGGTGCCTGTTGTCTGAATGTCTAGAGCCTGGCCTAAGCCCTGAAGAACCTTCACTCAGAGCTATCGACCTATCACACGTAGAGAAAAGACCTCAGGGAGCTATTATTGAAGATTAGTTGCAAAGGCTGCCACTCTAATTTTAAAAACTTCGTTTGTTTGGCTGGGTAACAGCATTTTTGACTGAGGGATCTATTCACAAATGTGTTTTTTTTCCCATCAGGAAGGAGGGGAGGGAGCACCCATGAGAAACGCGTCTCCAGCGCCCCCAGCCGCATTTGGGTACTAAAAGTAGAGCAAAACCAAATGTTTTGGAAAAGATCGGAAGGAGGAAGGTTTAAGAGAGACCAATATCATAGCAGAGTGTCAGGGTTTTTGTTGGGACGGGAGTCGGGCAGGCTCTCCCGAGGCCGGTGCCCTGCCCGGCTGTGGGACCGGCAGTCCCATGCTGACACCTAGCGACCGCCTGCCCCGGAGCCCCGGCGGCACTCACCTCCCCTGGGCAGCCCGGCACGGGGAGCCAAGGGGCAAAAAGTAACTAAAAATCCGAAGGGACCCCAAAAAGAGAACACAGTAAGACCCGGGAGCGCTTACGGGTCTCGGGTTGTAATCCCACGGGATGAATTTTGGATACCTGCCCTGTAAATGCATCCCTGTACCCGGTGGCAGCTGTCACTGCAGCAAGCCTGGCAGTCTTTGGACCTTTTTTCCAGACAAACACAAGGAGGGTGGGAAGTGAAGAGGGGTTTAAGCATCAGAACGTGTGAATGGATCATCTTCTGCTGAGTAAAAATGGTGGGAGGGCAAGAGGAGTTACTCTACTGAAAGTTCAACTGGGACTGCTGGAAATACTGGGTGAATACTTCTTCCTATCAGGTGTAGTATGGAAAATCATCAGGCAGAAAGAGCACAAGCTGTGGCATTGCTGTGCTGGTTCCAGTTAATTGGAAAGGGTGGGTCAGTAGAGGACAGCAACTCGAGGCAGGGAGAAGTGGGCAGAGCTCAGTCTGGCAGGCATGTGGCCAGACACATATTTAGGTCAGGACTAGCTAGAGGTCACGACTGCTGCCTGGAAGAGTGACAGGTGTGTAAGAAGAACTGGAGCTGCTGAAGTGTTAGTGCTTCTGCTGACTTCTTGTCTGTCACACAGCTGAGGTTCTCCTCTCAAAAGAATCCCTGAGTGATGCAGGAACACATTGTTTTCATTTTAGGGAAGGAAGATCTTATGGCTAAGGCACAGAACTTGGATATAGCACTTCTCAGCCCTAGCTGGAGCTTGCTCACGTGCTAAAAAGAAGTTTGATTCTGAGTACAAAACCCTCCTGAGAAATTAAGAGGAGGTATAGTCTCTGCTCATGACCCTCCCTGCCACAGTGGCTACACTAATTATGTATTCAGGGTGATGTGAAAGGCAGTGAAAGCTCCCACCCTTTACCCTCTGATCCTGCAAAGGCCACCGCAGTTCCTACAGATTATAAGAGCACCCCAAAGAGTTTCAGCATGGCAAAATAATCAATATGGTGTTGCTCTTCAGACACAAGTGATGATGAAGCGAGGCTTCCATCAGTAGCTGTCCCTTCAGGGACCTAGCAGGGCCTGAAGGCCCTTCCAAAACGGAAGGAGGAGATCTGTGTGCAACTTTGAAGGTTATTTTGAAGCAGTTTATTCAAAGTAAGAGTTTAACAAGTACGAGCCAGTGGGACAAGTTTCGCTGTGCTTGTCTGTCCGTCATGCTTTTTGCCCTTCACTAGGTGGCAGCAAGAAGACAGGCATAAGGATTTGCAGGACTGGTTTGTGGTTTGGTGTGTTTTGGTTTTTATAAATACAGCGAGCAGAGAGTTTTCAGCTGTTTTCCTGTCTGGATGGATTTCTTTAGCTGGAGCTCTCAACCACCAAATCAACCAGCAGCAAGTGTGTCAAAAGCACTGGCAGAGGTGCCTGGAACATCTCCCTTCAGCCAGGAGAGGAGACTCGAGGGAGCTACCGACTTGGGTGAGTATTTCAGCACGGAAGGAGAGATTATCTGGTCTGCAGTTCCCTCTGCTGGCAAAGTCTCTTCTTGCATCAGCCGGGCTCAGAGACAGCCCGGGCACAGCTCGAGTCAGCAGCTCTGCGCTAAGGCGAACAGGCAGAGCTGGGGAAGGGGGTGGGTTGAGCAGAGCAGGCAGCATGGGGAGGGGGGACAGGGCCACACTGAGGTAGCCTAGGATGTTCTGCCTGGACACAGAGTCACAGTAGCCCCTGAGCTCTTTTCCATCTACCTCCAGTTTAAGCTTGCAGGTGGGATACTGAATGTTGAAGCTGGATACATAGTTCTTGCTTCTCCCAAGTCCCAGTCGCCTTCTCCTATTCCTCCTTCCAAGTCTCTTGAGACTACCAGCCCTTTAGCACTAGGACAAAGTTCTTTATGGCAGCCAGCAATGCACGGTCTGCCCTCAGCTCTAGCTACACCCTCCACACACTTGCTGAACAGCTGTCATCTGTGCTTCTGCTAAGGGAAGGGATGTACTCAGATATCCACTGAGTCCTGCACAGACAGGAGAAGTCATATATATTTTCAGGGACTGCTTGAGTACCCTTCTTCTGAGCTATGGCCCAGAACATGAAACCTACTGAAGAGAAGAGAGTGACAAGGACCCCAGCTGCCCCTTCAGAGTACAAGCAAAAATGTTGCCTGTCCTCAGAAAAATGAGAACAAACGCTAAACACATCCCCTTTCTAAGCTAAAAGAAAGGCTCAGCACCTGCCTCCCTCTGTTCTTCACAACTCTCTTACATAAAAGTCATGGAGCAAGGCCAGCTGGGATCCCTTTTCATGGCAAAGCAAAGGAGATAGCCCTTCTGTAGTCCTTTCCTGTCACAGGGGGCTGCATGACACCAGCACGTAGGTGTTTGGTTTGTCAAGAGGGAGATGTTGATGGAAGCAGTAGGATACAGAAGGAAGGGAAGGGCTGACTCTTCAGAACTGAATGACTGGGCAGTCATGGTGTGGCTAGTGGGGTGTCAGCATGAATGTGAGTACATGGTCAGGTTGGTGCAGGCTTTGGTTTCTGTGCTCAAGTGTAATAACAAGTCCCTGATGTCAAATCATCAAGTCTTAGAGGCATTAGGGAAGGTGCAGGGGATTCTTCTGCTGACTGACCTTCTAACACATGGGCTTCTCCCATCGAGTATTCCTGCTTGGCTCATGCATTAGAGAAAGTGATGCTTGAGAGCTCTGGATGTGACAGATGGCCTTGAAGAAAAACTGAAATGGCAAGATGTTCCAGTGTGGGTCAGGGCTGATGGTGGATGCAAGATGTGTCACGGTTCATGGCAATAGTTTCTATCAGAAGATTTTTAGAATAGGGATTTGGGTTCAGAATAAGGTCTAGACTTCTATCCCAAAGACAAATATTGTGTTCTCTGTCCTGCCTTTCAGGAGGTTTCTGCTTCTCTAGGTGCTTTCAGTTCCCTCTTGCAACGTGAATATCCCAGCCTAACGAGTGTGGGAAAACTTGGCTGTTCTAATAAGACAGGGGAGCAGTCGAAAATGGATTAAGAAGGGATTGAATGTGTCTTGTGAGAGCTTGACTATTGATTTCTAAACCTCCCATTCTGATGTTATTGCAGAAATGATTTTCTTCTGCACCATGCAGAGATTAAATATTAATAAATAGAAAATTAAAAAAAAAAGGGGAGGGGAGGAAGACCAGATCCCAAGACATCCCACTGCACAATTAAAAAGCAAATGAAGGATTTCTAGAACGAAAAACTTTGTTTCCTCAAGTTTTCTTGAGCCTGGAATAAAAACATAAGTGGTTTTGATGAGATCATTTGCAATATTTCTATTTAGTCTTTTGTAGCAGAGGTATGTGAGTTTGAGCCACATCCCATCGCAGTAGGTTGAGTAGAATGAAAAGAATGGAGATTTACTTAGATCCCATTCACCAGTGACCCATTTACTCACTGATGATGAAGTAAAGGGGGAAGATGCAGGTCTACTCTGGCTTCACTTACACTGCATCCTGCAGTCATACTCAGTTCCATTAGGTTTCTATTTATTATTTAACGCAGGAGATGGAGGACAAGGCACACCAAGATGATTTTTATGTCCTAGACATTTCACTTGCACAAACACTGCACAAGCTGCTACTTCCCATGAACTCTGGCTCCCAAGTGAAACCCACATCCCTGGGTCTCTAAAGCGGGAGAGGAGCAGACAGGGGGGGTTTGCATGCAGCCTGGGACTCCTCATGTGCACAGGCTTTGCAAGGGAATCTGCTCCTCTCTCTGTAGGAGAAATGCAAATGAAAGTTTGGAGGCGTTTAAAATGGAAGACTGTTCCTTTTTAAGGGGGTTGTTAGCATGGGAAGGGGGCTTGCTAGGGTCTTATCCAAAGGCTGCAGAAGAGTATATGTGTGTGCCACCCGTCAGTCACGTTGCCTCCCAAGGTTGGTATGTTTTCCAGCAAATTCAGAGCAAAATCAGTGATAGAGACAACAGAGGAAAGAAGAGGAAATAACTCTAGGGTCCCCTGAGAATAACCAAAAGCGGATTTGGCCCACTGCTTTTCTCCACTCCCATCTGTATCACTCAGTGGGGTTGCTGGCTGATTTCTATTCTCATCCAATAGCTTCCAAGCTGCCCAAGATGCATGGTCAGTGTTTTACATCCCAAAGAGGCCCTTCTTGGACAAACAGATGGACATACGTCATCTGTTCCTGTTTCCATCTTCCTTTTTAAGAACTCCCCTGAATTTAGTGGCTGTGGCCGGTTGTGGCTTTGCTGCTGTCAGCTCTTCATGGCCTTAATGCTCAGCCATTTGAAGTCAGCCCGTTGCCTTTGGATCTTGTCTCTGTGTTACTCATTTCATTAGGGTGCTGTAGCCCGTTCTTGGTTTCCTCAGCAAAGCAAGCTGAAAGGTGAGACTTTCAAGATAGCTGGGCAAGCCTGTGGAGAGAGACCCCTTACTTGGATGGCAGAAGTGCTGACTGCTGGTAGAGGAGGGGGAAATTGTTTCTCTGGATTTATGGGGCTTTGTTAGACAAATTTGTGCCAAATGGAAACCTGTCCCTGGGCTTCAAATTCTGCTGTATGGCTGAGCAGATGGGGCTCCAGCCTTTAGTCTTTTACCAATTCATTGTGTGCCTGAGGTGGCCCAAGTCCTTCAAATTCCTGGGAGTCAGGAGACTAAAGGCTTGTGAAACCCTGGCTATAAGGAGCCAGAGTTTCTGCAGCCCAACAAGTGATGGCCTGTCAGCAGAGCTGGAGGATCTACTTGTGTGCACTCCCAGTCTCTCTGAAAATAAGACACCCCACATTTGAGGTGGTCCAAGAATGCTTATACAGACAGTTACTAGGGATCTGCTGATGGGTGGAAACCCTGTGAGCCACAGTAGATCCATTACTTTCTATTATGCCTCATGCTCTCAGCTGATTTCTGTGCTTCAGTTCCTCATCTTCACAGCAGCAGCATTTGCAGTCCTGGGGCCTGAGATCATACACAAATGACTGTAAGGCACTGGTATTGCAGGCAGTGCTAGAGTCCCATACACCTTCTCCAGTGTCGCCTGGTAAGATGGTACAGAAGAGAAAAAAGTGAGGAAATGCCCATCCTGGGTGTACAAAAAGAGCATGTGCAGAGTATCCAGCACTTCACACCTAGGGTTAGAAGCAACATAAGGCATTATTTGGCAGACAGTAGGCAATATTTAGTGACTACCCGAGCTATATATAAGGGAATTATGGAGAGTGTGAGAAAGCAGCACCTCCTCCCATCTGCCCCCTTAAGGGATGCAAATGCTTTGCTATAACACTGTTCCCTGAGAGCTGGAACTTCAGCAAATAAGGGACTTTATTAAGTTGTTAATAAGATTTCATTTTCTCACTAATGCTGCGGTGCTACATTATTAATTTAAAACTGTATTTAGCCTGACATGCTAAAATGCTAGGCCTCATTATTAATGCATAAACCCATGCCTCTGTTGTTTAATTAAACACCATGATTATGAAGTTCTGATGTGGTTTAATGATAGCAGGCTGGAGTGGCTGTACATTCCTGTGCTCGGATCCCCCCGTTCCCCCCTCCTGCTACTTTCTCCTTTCATTTCCCTTTAAAAGCACAAATGCAGTTGTTGTTCTGCTGAATAAACACCACATGACAAATGATGTTGATCTTTCCAAGGTGACATAGAATTGCATTTTTATTTTCCTAAGCTTAGCTTCTTATTGACCAGAGGTTTCTCTCCTCCATTTTTTAATGGCTCTGAAGGTAACTAACTGGTTGTGTTTCCCTAGAAGGCAATGTAATCCTTGATCCCAATAAAGTAAACAGGAATTTCCAGCTGATTTCAGCAAGGCAGAATTTCACCCACTTGCAAAAAGAGACCTGGAGAAGAAGCCTAGGCCACTGTTGTCTATGTGTGTTTAAACAGGGTTGTTTCTAAGCAGTTCTAATCTTGGACATGGAGCTTGGTCAAGGGAAGATGATGTTGTATTGAATCATGTAAGAATTAGATGGTTTTGGACCAGTGTAATAAACTCTGTAGACATTTCCATGTTTCAGTTCCTTCTGCATTGGGCTCAAGTGTTTTGGAGTCGTTGTTTCACTCAGCTCATAAGTTATTGTATTCTCCTTGGGCTCCTTTGCAGGACCAAGACTTTTGGGGTATTTATGAGACTTCCTGCTGTGTGTCTCCTTTCTCCCCTCAACATTTGGCTTCATAATCTTATTCCTCCTTGTTCCTTGTAATGGTTCTTTCTGAACAGCAGCATACCCAACCTGGCTTGCAGAGCCTCTTACTTTATTTGCTACGAGTAAAATTAAACATATTCTTATGTACTTTCCTGCTTAATAAGGATTTATGCAGATCAGTGCTCTGTGCCTTTGTTTCTCTCCATACCCCTTGCCTGCTTGTCTGTTCAAACAGAAAGTTCTTGGCTTTGGAGGCTGCCATTTCCCAAACTTTGGGGTCCTCTCTCTATTTTGAGGGCAATGGGGAGTTTGCTGTGGTCTTTACTGGAACCAGACTTTTATCCCCAGGGTTTTTTCAGCCAAGGTAGACACTGATCTGGCTAGAGGAGAAGGACAAGTCGCATGACCACATCAGGGCTGGAGGAGCACTCATCATTCTGGCCATTTCCAGCAGGGTGGGTAAAGTCCTAGTGCCAGCCAGGTGAATTCACAGCTGACAACTACTGCTTTGCTCAGCAGAGCCCAAGTTCTGGTTTTAAATAGCCATTTGTTAGAAATACACCTTTGATTCTCTTCCTTGTATCTCTCAAAGAAGAAAATTATTCATTATAATCAGCCTTCTTTTGCATTCTTGCACTGGGAAGGAGTGCACAGAGCTGTTCTCTCCATGTGCGAATACAACAGAAATGTTACCAAGCTTAATTTCCTTTAGTAGATTATTTTTTTTAAAGTATGTGTGCAGCAAAATAACCTTTCTCTAACAAAGAGATGACCTTTTTGCATTTATGTAGTGCTTGTTGCTAGGATTTAGATCTTTGCTGAAAGCTGTTATTTCTCTTAAGTACAGGAGAAAGTGCATTTTCACCTCGATTTGGGTAAACTGTCATTTTCTACTGTTCACTGCTTTTCTCACCATGGAATAATAATTTGAGGTTCAGTGGGTTTTTTGAGAGAATGAATTCCAGGAGTGTGGAGGGGTCTGGGAAGTCCTCCACGTTTGCTAGTGGGGGAGAAAAGGAAGAGGAGGGCACAGGCTTCTGAAATATTTAAGTCTTCTGAGTGCTGCAGTTGCTCAGCTTCTGCCATCAAATCATATTCAATTTAGGAGGGTCATGCAGGTATTTTATAATCATACACAAAAAGCAGTCGGTGGGTTGCTGAGAAGCTATACATGCATGCATAATATATTATTTTTTGGTGGTAGCACTAGCATCCATGGGAAGCCACTTTAGGTAGATTTAAGAGGACTCTGTCCAGCTGTGATGCTGATGAATAACAGAAATAATCTAATATTACTCTTTGTAGAGCTGTGTTACCAGTGCTATTACTAGTTGTACCATTAATACACGATGCAGCAGGCTGTAACGGAGGGAATGGGAGCATGTGCCCTGAGGGCTGAGAGAGCCAATGGGACCCTGGGGGGCATCAGGAGGAGTGTGGCCAGCAGGTCACAGGAGGGGATCCTCCCCCTCTGCTCTGCCCTGGTCAGGCCCCACCTGGAGTGTTGTGTCCAGTGCTGGGCTCCCTGGGATAAAACAGACAGGGATCTCCTGGAGAGAGTCCAGAGGAGGCTGAGGAGATGATGAAGGGCCTGGAGCATCTCCCCTGTGAGGACAGGCTGAGTGAGCTGGGGCTGTTCAGCCTGGAGAGAAGAAGACTCAGGGGGGACCTTATTAATGGTTATCAATATCTGAAGGATGGGATGCAGGGGTAAATGGCCAGCCCCTTCTCAGTGTCTGTGGGGACAGGACAAGGGGCAATGGCTGCAAGTCAGAGCATAGGAAGTTCCCTACCAACATGGGGAAGAACTTTTCCCCAGTGAGGGTGAGGGAACCCTGGGACAGGCTGCCCAGGGGGGTGTGGAGTCTCCATCTCTGGAGAGATTCCAGCCCCTGTGCAATATGAGCTGGGGAGCTGCTTTGGCAGGGGGTGGGACCCCATAAGCTCTGGAGGTCCCTTCCAACCCCTGTGATTCTATGATTAGGAGCACGTATGGAGCTCGCGAGACTCAGAGATCAGGATCTTACTCTTCCTTGAACTGTTTCCTGTGCTAGGTTCTGTAGGTATCTGCAGACTAAAAGAAACTGCAAAGAGCAACTTGACTAGTTATGTCCCTTTTCTCTGCAAACTGAGCCTGGGAAAAACCCTCAATTCCTTTGATTCTGGAAGTGGCCTAGGAAAAAGACCCAGAGGCTTCAAACCTGTGCAAGCTGCAGTCTCCCAACTAGGAAAAGGCAAATTAAAAATGCTTTCTAAGAATATTCACTCTTTTCTTGGTCAAAATGTCTCTTCAAACGCTTCCTAAGTTGGATGTGCTGTTTGCCAGTATTTCAGGGAGGGTAAGGCAGTATTTTAAGCATTTATCGGTCATGTAAAATAATTGCACTGAATGTATTGCTGGGGAATGGCACAAAATTGCACTGCTCAGTGCAGAGTGTGCTGTGTGCTGTGGTTTGCAAAAGGTCAGCCAGGCCAGCCAAGTTAAGGGGAATAGTCCCTCTTTACATCCCCTTTCTTTGTCTCACATGCACTTAGAAGAGAGAGAACGATCGACAGTTTCATTGCAATTGAAACAACTAAAATTAATCAAGTCCAAATCCCTCCTGTCCAAGAGACCATGAATTCAGCTGGATCAGAAGCCCTTGGTTAAGCAGCCCCTGCAAGTCTATCAGAAGTTTATTAGTATGGTAATTTATCTGGGTAAGCGCATAAAGATGCTAATTGAAATGGGGGCTTTTTTGTAATGTGTTATTTTTTAAAAGCAGGAAGGTTGGGGATTTTCTAGGAAGAAAAGTAGAATTGTCACTTGTGTTTCATCATGTCATGATGTTACAATTTCATTATTTTCCTACGCTTCATTTAAATTATTTTTTTTTTCTTTATTTTAAATGCAAAGAACAAAGAACTTGATACTCCAAAGATTTGGGGCTCGTGCCACGTCTGGTTCTGGTCTTGATGCATGGAGATAGATTGAATTAATCAAACTTCTTCACACTGCTATTTAATCGGGTTTACAATTAGCTGAGGGCTGCAGGTCTCCCGGGCCTATCAGCTTTGCAAGCAGAAGCTGTAATACAGCAGCTCTGCAGCCACACACTGGGAGTGCCTTACAGACCAGATTGTCATAATGTGGCATGAAATTAAAGCGTGATGTTACTTGACAACAGAATTTC
>VZTU01025268.1:212206-234325 GCA_013400835.1 Zapornia atra | reverse complement strand
GACAACAAAATTTCAATTTCTCCCCCCCCCCCCCCCTTTTTTCTCTTTAACAAAGTCTCTACCTAGAGATAGGCCTCCCTGTTGAGTTGCACTCACCTGCTCTAAGCTACACAGCTGCCTTCAAAAGAGTTTCTGATACTATTGAACCAATCTGTGTTCCATTACAGTCATTCTGATATTCTTCCCTGTCTGCTTTCAATGGCAGATTATTTTGCTGTGAGGAGCTAATAAGCATACAGCTCTTAACTTGTTTCAATTCTTACTCAAATGTATTGATTTCCTTTCTCCCTCCCTTCTCACAACACAGAGGGTTTTTTGCTGGCACCCATTCTCCCCCAAACTGTAAAGTCAAGTCTCCTCAAACCCACTTCCATTCACATGAAAAAAATACCTCAGAGGAGTGGAGAACCAGAGCTGGTTCTTCCTTCCATCACCCCTCCTTGAGAAGCAGTGTGGATACACAGTTAGGAAATGGGATTTATAATTCCCCCTCCCACAAGCAAGTCAAGATCTTGTGAACAACACCACCACCACCAGTTAATTTTCTGGGTGTTGATGATTTCGAGCTGTTCAGGAAACCTGTGATAGGAAAAGAATTGTTGGAAAAAAGTTTGAGGTGAAAAGAAGAATGTAATGAACTTGCAAGGGCTGTCTGGAAAGAGGTGAGGATCAGATCAAGCTGGTAATAGAGGATGTTATTCCCTCCTTGAACTGACCCCAAGTCACCTTAGAAACCGATGGGCAGATGATGGATGTATTCCCTGCAGCTATAAAGGAGAGGGTTGGGCAGATGTTCCTGGTGATGAGATTTGACTGTGGGATAAGCTCTGAAGATACAACACTTGAAGGTGCTGGAGTTACGCTGGGCAAGGAGAATCACACCCTAGGTTGAGAAGCCTGGCCGAGTGGCGTGCATGGGGATCCACCTCTGGTCCTGCTGAAGGGCATGAGTGAGGTTCCTGCAGGTCTTGCCTTTGATGACACAGTTTGGTTTCTGTGGACCACACTTGCTGGTTCCTATAGGCCTGGGAAGGGATCAGACCCACTGGTGTCCTGGCCCTTCAATTTGGAACGATGGATTCTGCTCATTGGTTCTGTGCTTTTTTCCACCTCCAAATTAAAAAGATATCTTTCAGTTCCATTCCTTCTAATATCAGACTGAATCAACAACCAATTCATATCCACAGAACACCCATGGATGGGTGAAAGAGGTGAGATTCATGTAAAACAGACATAATTATGCCTTCTACATTCACTTTAGCTGTATCTGCTGACTGAAATAGCACAGAACGACAATTCTGAGGGTTATTTGGACATATTTAACCTGAGTAGCCTCCATTTAGCCATCAAACTTGGGAGCAAAATGAGCTTTGCTTATAAAAAAATCCAAACTCTGTAAACTTCTCACTGTCTCCCTTGCTCTCCATTCTTTCTTCCTTCCTGCATGGTGCTGAGCATCTCCCAAGGATTAAGCAATTATTCAGAAAATTGACTCTGCTCCCATTGCAGGTGATTACATCCCCCATGCTGAAACCCACAAAAGCACAATCAGGTACACAAACAAGGTAGTTTGAAGCATTTGCATCTTCCACAGGTTGGCCTGCAAACACCTGTAGTTTTCCTAGCTGATAGCAACTGTTCATGGGCATAGGGGGTAAGGAGAAAAATCAGCCAACTTTAACAAGCCAAATAAAAAGAGAACATTTCTCTGACTGAGAAAAATCAAGCTTAATGAACTGAGATGAAATAATTTCCTCAATGTGCTTGGACATTTTAAATTAAAAGCAAAGTGTAACCTCTGCTTGCAAATTACTGTAAACATTTCACTCGCTCCCTAATTCATGGTAAAAGGGAGGAAAGGCTGGACTGTGGAATACTAATCAAAGATCACTCCTGAGAAGTCAGGCTCTTTGTTTCCCCTATTTTTTCGGGGGCCAGAGTGTCTAGGACTTTATGGAATCATGTGTGTGTGTGTATGTGTGCACATATATATATATTTTTATATATATATATATGTAAATATGAATATTTATGAAGAGCTTGCTAGTGACAGACCAGGCTGGCCCTGCAGGCCCAAAGGAATTAATGTAAATTCCAGTCAACCATGAAAACCCACTAGAATTGAACTGTATTTCAGCATGGTGGATAAAGCACATCAAAGAGCAGAATTTCTATAAGATAATTACACACAATGCAACTCTAATCACAGAAACACTGTGGATATTGCTGATAAAGCGTAATAAATCTTTTATGACTATGCCTCGTTCTGCTGAATCAGCTTTCTGTTTCTCTTGCACTAAACTCCAGATTCTTGCCCTTATTTATATGTTTACAATTTTTAAAAACACATCAACTGACGATTTATTGTGGCTTCTGTGAGAGTTTGGAGCTTCCTTAGTTTTTTGTTGTTGCACTTGTTGAAGTACAGTTAAATTAACAGCAGCAAAATATTTGTCTCTCCTGTCTGGCAAATCTGCAGAAGGAAATTGTCTATAAGCTCAGCACCCACCTTTCTGTTGTATTTTAAGAAATTGGAGTAATTTCAGTTTTGACAGTTCCTGGTGTTCAAAATTCAGGCTCCTTCCCTTGTACTCTATAGCACCACGAATTCATCTCTCAGACTCACAGAATGGGTGAGGTGGCAGAGACCTCAGGAGATGGGCTAGTCCAACCCCCCTGCTCAAGTAGGGCCAATGAGTCCTCAGGACCACTCACATTTTGAACATCTCTAAGGATGGAGAGTTGACCACACCTGTGAGTACCTGGTTCCCGTACTTCCCCCTCACAGAAGAATTTCTTTCCATATATTAAACCAGAATTCCCTGTGCTTGAATTTGTGCCTCTCATCCTCTCAGTGGGTACCACTGAGAAGAGTCTGGCTCTCTCCTGCCTTCCCATAGGTGCTGTCCCCTTACACACAGGTGTAAACGCAGGGAGTGAGCAAGCCCTAGCACAGCGTGAGCCCTGAGCAGCAGTAAACTATGCCAGGGATTAGGCCTGATGCTGCTAACCCCCCATTCCTATAGCACCAGGGGAACTGGAAACACAGAGTCTGTGGTCACCAGCTGCTTCTCGGCTGTTCTGGGGAGGGGTCTCCTTGTGTCTCCCTGTGATCTCGCTCAGATATCAAAACATCATCTGAGCACTGGCAGACACCTTTATGGAAGATGTCTTGCCTGTTCCTTAATGAAGAAGCAAAAGTTTGCCTTCTTCATGTGAGCTTTGCCCTTCATTTGTCTTTCTGGCATATGGGCAGCAGAAGGTCTCTGCTTCTGACAGAGTGAAACAATTTTACATATGGTTTAATTACAGTAAATTATCAGCAAAGGGAAGAGTTTGCAAGGGGACAGCTGAATCCCACTCATGGGTTCAGTGAACGTCTGCCCAGGATCTCAGCGCTCTGCCATGTTTCACAGTGACACTTTGCTCCACCCCAGAGAGCAACTGTTCTGAGAAAAGTCCATCCCTTGGTGTCTCTGTGGAGAAAGGTGCTGGAAACCTTTCTCGAAATGACAGCCTGGGGAACGGCTGGCTTCTCAGTCTGTAGTCTCAACTTTGTGCTCTGGCAGGAGCATGGAGAGGAATTTGACAATGAGATCAGTATTTCCTAACTCCAGATCCATATCCTCTTCTAATTTCAGAACTTGGAGACTAATGTCCTCTCTGGCTGTTGTCTTCATTAAGTCTACGTCAAGTTTGAGGATGAACTGATACATTCTCTGTCAAGTACCTGGATATTCTCTTCCACATCTATTGTGCTCTCCTGATCCCTTTGACAGATGCATGTTACTCAAGTTATACTTAAGGCTTTCTGCAGCCCTTGTGAGTGCACCGTAACTTCAGAGCCTTATTTATATTAGTAGCATCACCCTGGTTGTCACCCAGTGGGAAGTGCTTTTGTATGCAATCCCCCAAGCAGACATGAAAGACCATGTCAGGACAATGGAGGGTTGCAGAAGATGTTCTTCCTTTGCCTGATTTACATCGTACCTTTGAAAGTGTGTCCCTCTTGTGACAGTCTGAAGCAAATAAACAAAGTTCCTGGGGAAATGGTATGCAGTGTTCAAACACTTTGCTGAACTTTAATGTTCTGTAAGTTGTAAGGAAATGACTACAAAAGCCTTGGAAGAGCAAAGGAGGAGAGTTAGCTCAAGGCAAGGTGATATTCCCTCATTAAAATCTATTTGTGCAAAGTTAAGACGTCAAAGAAATTTCACTTGTTCCAAGAGGGTATGAAAGCCCATGTTATTAGTGATCAGAAGGGACTTGGGAGTCCTATTTGCCAAAGAGGAGGGTGTAGTGAAAGAAAGGAAAAGTGAAAATATGTATTTGAGCATTTAACGTTATCTGAGAAGAATAATGAATTCAAGTGCCTTAAAACAACAACTTTTGCTACCCAAGTGTGGATCATAGAGAATATTTTGAAGGAAAAAAAAGTCTTCAAAATGTGAGCTGAGATTCTGCATGCAGTGTTTTTGAGTCATGCTCCTGCACACAGACACCCACAGTCCACTTCCAAGGGCGACCAACCTTGGATTACCTCTCCCATTTTCACAGAGGGTAAACAAGGCTGTTAAAGACCAGATTATCAATTCTTAGATTATCCAGATGTATGCTGGTGTGGATGGTGTGCACCCCAGAACCTTGGTATCACAGGCAGGGTGAGAATGAGATATGTAGCATAAACCCCAGCAATTCTTTTCATATTTTCATAGCTCAGTTACGACTTTGGAGTTTTACCAATGCCAGCTGCCACCCCAATGATGGCATCAAGGGTTTTTACAACCCAAGCATCAAACGCTCCTCAGATGCAAAACGTTTTGTGGTTTTTGTGGGGTTGGTCCTTCAGATGCAGGGGTTTTGGCACAATCACTGTTTGCATTTGTGTTCAAAGATGCCTGAGCTGAGTTGTGGTAAAGAGTGCCATGTGGTCACCCTGGCCTTAACTGTTCCTGAGTAGAGAGGGAAATGAATCTGGGCCTTCGATTCTGCACTTTGTGGTGTGTTAGCCATCTGCAACTGTACTGAAGCCACTAGTCTGAAGCACTAAGAATCCTGTCTCCAGGAAAAGCAGCTCTGGCTGCAGGTGGAGCATGCAAGTGAGTCAGACTGCAAAATTTAGCAGCATTCCTGGGCACCATGTGCCAGCAGTGACCCTTTTCTGTTCCTCTGTCCAAGCGCCATACTCCTCCTGGCAGGATCTGTGGTGGGACCTGCTTGGGAAACTGAGCTGTGGCTCCAGGGACAGCAGCCATGTTGCAGCGGGGAGGGGGTGGCAGCAGGAGAGATTACAGGGGCACACACAGATATGGAGTTAGGGTAGCAAAGCTTATGACCCTCTGGGGCCCTGCCAGAGACTCGGTTGGTCCACGAGCGGTAACTGCCGAGGCCCGTTCTCACCGCATGTGTTTTTCCTCTTTCCCTGAGAAATCAGCAGAAATCTCCTCTCTCTGCCTAAGCTGGTCTGTCCGTCTGTTTTGACGGCTTCTTTTATCACCAGCAGCCATGTGAAGAATGAGCACATTAAAAGGTAAGGCTCTCTTTTTGTGCTGATAGTGGACGAGGCCCTCCCCCAGTTCTGCATTAATGCAGAGTGGCGACGTGGCCCTGGCCTGATTGCATTTGCTAATGTTAATCACCAAGGGGCCAGGCGAGGTGAATAAGTGAACTATATTTTATTCAGTTTGACAGAAGGAGGAGTCGAATGGAAATGATTTTTATCTCTGGTTATGGCCAACCTAAATTAATGCTACCTCTGGTGCTGAAAGGCTCAGGAGAGCAGATGTCTGTATTTTATATACTCTCCTTGGTGGGGGTACCAAGCCCACATATCAGACCGTGCGCTAAGTCCAGGACAAAACTGACCTGTGTCCCTGGTTGCCTGGGCTGGGCAGCCTGGAAGATGAAGATGTAGGGAGTGAAGCTGCAGTTTGTTTCATCTGCTTGAAACAAAAACAGGTCACAAGAGCTGAACTTCAAGTGTTGGAGGAGTGGATGTCAGGTCCTTTACCATGACATGTACAGAGGGAAAGTGAGGAGGAAAAATACCCTTAGCAACTCTTCATCAAAACACGTATTAATTGCTGGGCACCAGTGGTGGTTACTGTCCTGCCAGGAGCATAGACGTATGTAACCATAGCTCTGTGTTGTTTTTAGCTGAGGAAGATGCTGGGGCTCCACAGTCCCAGACCAGGTGAACGAGGTTGTGTGTTGGGCTGTTCCCCAGGCTCACCCACATCTTGCAATCTAAGTTATACCAAAAGCTTTCAAGCTTGCAATAGTGAGTAAGATATTGCAAGGGATAGATCCTGCTGCTGCTGTGCCTGGGTAGAAGAGAGGTAGCCAGAAGCCTGGCAAGGACCCTTGTCTCTAACCTCTCTCCTGGGGAGCAGTGGCTCCCTGCCAGTGGGCTCCAGGCCGCTGCTTGCCCAAGGACTCTACAGGGGCTGGCAGGAGAATGGCCAAGGCCCAGCACTACCCAGGCACCAGAAAACCTTTGCTGCCTTGCATCTTGCACTTTTTTTTCCTTGGGAAAGCATCTTGTATTTGCATCTTGCATTTGCTGCTTGGAAAAGGCACACTGAGCTAATGATAGCTGGGTGAAAACAGAGCAGTGGCTGGGAAGAGAGAGGATGGAAGAGGCTTAATGAAATCTACCCGGCGAATGAAAGAGAGATGGGAAGGAGAGCGACCAGGGAAGCAAATGTGATAATTGGCAGAGCGTGGTAAGCAGTGCCACCCACACCGCCATGGGTGGGATGTTGGGAGCTAAGGCACTGCAAGCACATTTCCATTTCTTTATTCTCTGTACCCTGCTCCTCTTCTCATTTCAAGGTCTGATCAAGTCTGACTATCGTCACCCCTTTTTGCTGTAAAGACACCTATTAATGTTGACAGTTTAGGTGGCTGGGGGATGTGGTATTAGTACTGACAAATGCTGGTAATTTGCAAGCAATGTTTTCCCTCTAGCACCAGTGGGAAATCACCTAACCTTTGCCAATAATTCTCAACATAACTCACAAAACCTCATCTTCTATCATTACGAGGAGCGGCATTTCTGAAAATTATCAGCTGCTTCTTGAATCCATCCATGCTAGACTATACAGAGGAGGTGATATTAATCAGCGTGTGAGGCCCACTGTAGTATTAAGGATTCTCTTACAAGATCTTTTTACCATATGCTCTCTGATATTAAGTTTACTTGATTATGCTTTCAGATCTTTTTTTTTCCCAACCTGTCACATCACTTGGCTTTAACTATTTTTTAGCTGCTATTTTTTATATATATATATATATCATTTTTTTGACCATAATTTGCTTAACATCCCTGTGGAGAGCACTTGTGTATGTTTATGCTTTAAACCAACACTGATTAATCAATAGCTGGTGGACTGTAATTGGCACACATCTGAAGGCAGTGGGGGGGACAGGGAGCTGAGAATCTGGCCTGCCGTCCGTCCACTGAAGCACAAGCAACAGATTTTCATAAGTACTGAGCTTAGAGCAGCTTCTTTGGAGAATACATCGAGCCCTTGGCTAGTTAAGTCTTTGGCAAATCTTAATTTTTCAACTGAGAATATCCAAAGAAACGACACTGAGAGGAAATATCCTGGCCCCTGCGCTGAGCAGAGGAACCTCCTGAGTTCAAACACAGCCTGATCTTACTTTGCAGAAGCTGTAGCCAAACAATGCTGATAGCAACTGTCTTTAAAGTGAAATTAAAATGTAATGAGGGTGGGAGGCAGGGACAAGCTAGCGTGGACCATCTGAGCTGTTGCAATTCTAGAATTCATCAGTGCCGCTGAAAGCAGAGAGCGGCTGTTGTGTTATTGATGCAGGGGGAGAGCGCGGTTATTGCATTATTGACATACAGTAGGTGGAGAAAGATTACCATGTTAGCAGCGGTACAAGAAGCGAGATTATCCAAATGCAATAAGCCATTGTTNCACCCCCTTCTTATCCCATCCCTTCCACCTCCCGCCTGCATAATATTAAAGGTCAGTAATATCCAGACAGATGGTTGGGAGGGTTTAGGGAGAGGGGCTGCTTTCTTTGGTCATTTTTTCTGAAATGGTGATTGTGCTCAGGAAAAAAAAGGAAGCATTTGGGTTTTCTGACTGGGATTAACTTATCCGAATGCTATCCTAGGCAAGAGAGAATTTGGGTTAGGAGATTGTCCCTTTCACTGACATCTGCGCTCCTCTGTATGACAGCTTGGAGAGGCACAGCTGCATCCTAGGCACCGGAATAACCAGGGGATACATGTCACTGGGTTTTGGCTCTTTATTTAATAAATAACTCTACTGAATGGGGGTTTTCTGTGAGAAAGGGGCAGTAAACTTTTTGAGGAGGGTCTCTGCACCACGTTGATCCTCAAAGGACTCTGATCCCTCATTGAGAGAGCATTTATCTCTCAGGCTCACGTTTTCACTCCTAGATGAAACCTGTCTTCTCTTATATCTCAGTTCCCTGGATTTAGTTCTGTCTTCATCTGGAATTGCTTGTTTGCTCTGAGAGCAGGCTTCCTAATACTAAACCATAATTGAGTAAAATCGTTACCCACTGCAGAGAAAGTGGCTCACTGGGTAAAATATCTTCCCTAGAAAATGCATCAAGCTGCGTTCATGGGTCAGATCTGCAGCTCAGAGAAGTTCATGTCAAGAATCCCCATCGATGGCTGCGAGTTTTGGAGCTGGCCTGAAGTGATCAGCTCATATCCTCTTGGATGTAATTGGGTTACAGGGGTGACTTCTGATCCCTGATCCCCAGGGAAAGAGTCACAAAGATTGCCGTGTCTGCAGTAATCTCATCTGTCCATGGTTGCAGCCATGGAGAGAAGAATGGCTGCTTAATCAGACGCACAATCTGAAAATGTCACATTATTATTTATGAAGTGTTTAATAATCACACCACAATCATTGGATGCACTGAGGTGGAAAACAAAAATGTTGGGGTTTTTTTTTTCAAATAATATATTCGAATTCTGTTATTTTGGGAGGGGAAAAAAAAATGAAACCCTAAGTAAATGATTTCTTTTAATTTGAAGAATACAGTTTGTGCTAGTCTTGCAACAATGCCTCATTTGTGTGTGGATCAGGAGTCACACGCAGCTGGCGCCGTCCTGAATTTAACAGCTGGGGGCAGCTAGATGTGCCCTTCTGCTGTCCCTGTGCATCCTTTGTGACACCCTGCAAAGTTTGTTCAGCTCTGAGCATCACAGCCCAGGTGCTGGGTTGTCCCTGAGAAGCAGCACACTGAGAAGTTCAAACCTGGCAGTGCCTGTGAATGCTCACAATGATCTGCAGCTTTTAGATAGCTTTTAGATAAAGCAGTAATATAATGGTATTTTCAGCTGGGAGAGAGAAGCAGCTCTGCCATAAAAAACCACTTACTTAACTATCCCAGGGGTGGCTGGAGAGCAAACTGCATTTGGATAGATGTGGGTCTGGAAGCCGGGCTGGTGCAGGGAACATTTCTGCTGTGGACACGTATTTGCATGATGCTGGAGAGTGTGACTTGTCTCAGGAAAGACAAGCAGGCACTGAGCTTGCTGAGGGAGGAAAAGGAGTATATAGTGTTTCTTTTCAGACAGAAATTAATCTGAGAATATGAATTGGTGTAATTTGTATTTATTAGACATGCATGTCAGCTTTTGCCTGTATGTTTCACTTAATATCTTTTCCATCTTTCTGTCTTTCCCTTTACGACCAGGGATGTATTTTGTAGAAGACCTTAAGCTTAAAAATACAAACTCTTATCCCCTCACTGTTTTGCATCCTTTCTTTCCAGACTGGCCTTTTCTTTACCGAACTCTTGCTTCATTTTTGTGTTTTCAGATCATGATGCTGATTTGGAGTCAGGTCCTCTGAAGGGCTGAGCTGCTCCGTGTCCTGCTGCAGGGGAAGGGGGGCTCAGAGCACCTCACCCCTCCAAGGCTAGTGCCTTTCGCTGCCTCCTACTTTGTGTGCCAGCATGATCAGCAACCCAACAGAGCCAAGGAGATCGCTGAATCCAGGCATGTAGTGCTGCTCCGGAATTTGTGCTCCCTCTGTTGGCTGCCTGGTTCTGGAGCAATGGAGGAAAAAAATAAATATTATTAGGTTATGTCAGGCAGAAACAATTTCTATACTTCTAGTTGCCTGGTGACCAGCAAGCTGATTTTGGAGGGCACTATCAAAATAGAGGGCCTATTGCTTCAGCAATTTGACTGCCCAACTGCTTCTGAACTTGCTGTGTTGTGACTAAGCCAGGGAATCAGACCTTGTTTAATTTAAATGTGGAGTATGTGTCTGTGTGAAAGAAACAGCGGGAAGCTGAGGCCTGTGGGCTCACGCCTGTACACCTGAGCATCTTCAGGGACACCCCAGCACATCCCTGGGGTGAAGAGCATCGCGGTGCGTGGCAGCCAGGCACATTCCTGGAGCCCTGGGACAGGCTGCCCAGGGGGTGTGGAGTCTCCATCTCTGGAGAGATTCCAGCCCCGTCTTGACGCTGACCTGTGCAATATGAGCTGGGGAGCTGCTTTGGCAGGGGGTTGGACCCCATGAGCTCTGGAGGGCCCTTCTAACCCCTGTGATTCTGTGTTCTACGATCCTTAACGTTTTAATCCGTGCTTTGGGCCTGGTTGCAAAAGCCTTGTGCTTGGTAGGTGCCTCTGTGGTGATGCCATCAGCTCATCGGCACCTTGCCTCCATAGACACTTGAGGCAGAAACAGGTCTGGCTCTCTCCTGCTGCTCTCCTCCACACTCACCCCACAGACGTGTAAGCGTGGCATGGGGAGGAAGACAACACAGCCCCGTACAGGCATGTGTTGCACATAGCTTCCCATGTATCATATCATCTCTGCCGATTAATGCAGTGCAATCAACAGTTTAATATGTTACTACTAAATACCTTAATTATATTATTCCTTTCTGACACTGCAATCACTAGATTTTTTTATGCTTTGATGCTGAATCTAGTAAAACTTTAAATTAGGGTAATTAAATAATTAGCTGTAATATGTGACAAGCCAACAAAACGATTGCTGTTTTATTATTTTGTGGTGACATCGCTGCTTCTGTTTGTGTTCAGGCAGGCCTTGCATGGGAGTACACAAGCAGAAATAGCATCTTACTCCAGAACCAGAGATCTCAGCCACAGTCAGTTTTGAACAGGGAAAGTCATCTGTATTGTTTTGAGCTCTAACAGTATCTCTCCATGTTTTTCAGACTTTTGTTTCTTTGTCTTTGAGATATACTTCATCACCCCTTTCTCCTTAAGAGTTATTTCTACTCTTTTCCAAAGCTCTACTGTCCCTAATGGCTTTTCCCTCTCCATTTAACCTTACACTTCAGTGCACTTGTTTAGGCTTTTATCTTTGGTTCAGGGCTCTGGCTGTTTTCTGCATGCCTTTTTTTTTTTTTAATTTATATATATTAGCTGCCCAACACATCCCTGTGACAAGTGGAAAAAGAAATACCCCCTTTTCTGCCTGAGGAGCTCCCGCTGGGGAAAAAGGCTTGGGTGAGGTTTCACAATGGAGCACTGGCAACCTGAAATGTATAAAACTGGACAGCCCTGCCAGAGAAATAGATCTGTCAGTGCTGCACTGTGGTATGCTCAGAAATCAAATATCAGTTAGAGATGAGCAGGCGAAGGTTGTCAGCACAGACTTGGGCTCTTCTTCTCTTTCATTTTGCTGCTTTGCCTCTTTTCCCACTCCCTCTGGTTCTCCCTCATTCTCCTGTTTATTCATGCAACCACTTGTGCCTGAGCAGCACGTGAAGTGCTTGGGAAATCACTGGTTGCAGCAAAGTGCTGCCAACTAGATTTTGTAACTCTTTTGGAGATGATTGAGGTTTTTAAGTTGACATCTGAGCAAGGTCCTGTTATTGGGGATGTCATGTTTCAATGGAGCCTTTGTTTGTTTGTTTTAATGCCAGCTGTTTTCCTACAGGGTGGTGCCAAGAGGAAATCCTGTTCGTGTATATTATTCAGGACTCTTTAGGTGAGAAAGGGGGTGCCTCCCTGGCTCCTCTGCAGCGCTTTGGCACTGCGAACCATGACCAGAGGCAAAATGGGAGTGTCCTCATTTCCCAGCTCTGTCCCATGATGGTGGGTAAAGGCTCTGGAGCTGTGTCCAAAAGCCCTTTGACTTGTGTTTTTCCAGCAAAGTGCCCCTCATGCAGTCCTCTGACACACGGACATTGGAATTGTGGGACACAGGGGGAAATGTCCAGCCTCTTTTCAATGGTCTGTGGGGACAGGACAAGGGGCAATGGCCTCAATCTGTAGCACAGTTTGTTCCCCACCACCATGGGGAAGAACGTCTCCACAGTGAGGGTCACAGAGCCCTGGGACAGGCTGCCCAGGGGGTGTGGAGTCTCCATCTCTGGAGAGATTCCAGCCCCGTCTGGACGCCGACCTGTGCAATGTGAGCTGGGGAGCTGCTTTGGCAGGGGGGTGGACCCCATGAGCTCTGGAGGGCCCTTCCAACCCCTACAACTCTGTGTGATCTCACTGTGATTAAAACCCACAGCCAGTGGCTGTGCAGAAGCAGGACCCAGAGGTCCTGAGAAGAGGACTCAGAGAAGCAGGACCCTCCCAAACAACAGGTTTCATCCCTCCTGCGTGACAGGTTTCATCCCTCCTGCACACATTCTCCTTTTTTCAGCAGCTCTTCCAAAAGCTCAGAGCTGCAGTGATGTGTTTTACAGCCCCACAGAGTGTGAGGAGAAGTGACAAGATTTTCCTATAAATATGACTCTAATCACACAAATGTGCAAAGCCCTTAGGAGGGATCCAGGTGAATTTCACACTCTCTGATAGGTTTTTGTTGTTGTTTCATTTTCTTGGGGTTTTTTTTTCCCCTCTTTGCTAATTTTTTACATCACTGCAAGTTCTCAGCTGTACCTTACCTTTTATTTTTTCTCCTAGACAGCTTAGGCTGCATCCCCAGAAACACAAAAAAGGATCTAAATTAAATACTTCACAGCAATGCAGCACTTGACAGCCTTGAATTGACTATCAATCCTCACACCCTCTCTCTTGGCCAGCAATGTAAAAACAGGCTGTCTCTTCTAAAATAGGTAGAAAACAGAGCAAAAGAGTCAAGTTAACTTTGGTTGCCTGGTAGCACTTTGGTGGGCTTAGTCAAGGGTTAATTTGGCTTAGAGAGATCCTGTTTGTAAAAAACAAGGCTCCAATATTCCTCCCATCCCAACCATGCCTTTTATTTGGTGGGTACCAATCCAGTAACGACACCTGCACCCCTGATGGAACATAAAACCACCGAGCCTTTTGCTGTTGCTATTTTTCTAGCAACGTGAACGCTATACATATTCCTCACGCTGCATCTCAAGCACTTTACATCATATGTACATCTCTGGCATCACTGGTCCCTGAGATGCTGCTTGCTGGTAAGCTTGATGGGATAGGAATTTTGTTAGCTTCCCTGGGGAAAATCCATTCTCTCGCTTGTGTTTAACTGCTTGTTTTAATCTTAAAAAGGAGCAGTGGGGAGTAACCTTGCAAGGTAGGAAGGATATTTAGGAATAAAAGAAAGAAGGGGAGAGTCATTCTGGAGCAGGAGATTTTTTTTTTTTCCACAAGAAACATTATTTTAAAAGGTTAGGAATGCGAATCCAGATGCTTGAGTGGATTTTTGGCAAAATTAGTGGAAACCCCAGACCATAAGGGTGACTAAGGCACTTTGCTGCTAGCTCCTTAGGTATTTCACAGCAGAAGTTGGGTATCGTTGCAGGGGGAGGTCTGTAAAGTAACTTACACCAGGTGGAAGTTTGATGAGCTCTAACTTAAATAGGTGCCTTTTAAGGCATGTTACAATAGCTCTGCTTTTCAGCCCATTACAGAGCAGCCTGCGTGCCAACCAGTGGGATCTATTGTCCGTCACCTCCGGTGCTATTTATATGGGTAATTTAATTTAACACCAGCAGGAGGCTTCCAAATAACTCTCCCCAGCATGGGAAGAACAATAACCTCTAGTGCATATTCACACAATATTTCTGACCTGCGGGGCTGACTAGATTTGGGAGGGGACGTGTGTTGTTCTGTTCAGAGAACTGAAGGAGGATAATGCCTCTACCCTCTTTCTGGTTTATTTAAGGGATTTCTTAATGCTCCTTTCTCAGAGCTGGGTCTCCAGGGCTCATCCCATCCCTGCCATTCCTTTCTCCTAGCCCTTGCATTTACTATATTGTATTAAAATGCACAAATCCTTTATGACAGAGCCTCTATGCTGGACCTTTTTTTTTTGGTCCAATACACAAATCCAGTTTCAATGACAGCCCTATAAACAATAGTAGTGACCCAGGAGCAGTTTGTGGGGCTCTTAGGGGATGGGGATATGGTAGCTGAAGGCTGGGAAACTCGGAACCACCTCCCTAGCCTTGCTGTGCCAGCCTGTGTTTTGGGTGATGGCGTCTCTTGTTTTGGCTATCGTGACATTAAACCTTGATGGAAAAGCAACTGCAACTGCCAGTTTCACTGAGGTTATAACCCACCCATCGCAATATGGTGTATGTCTGCGTAGAGTGAGGATTTATAGGCTTGTGGAAAGATGCCACATGCTTACTAGCCGGTGAATAGAAATAAGAGAGTACTAATTAGGTCTGTGATGTTGGCAGATGGATCCATGTGTCAGGAAAAGAAAACACCGTGGTATACAGAAATCCAGCCATCTTTCAAGTGTATTCATCAATATATGTAACCCAGGAAGAAGAGTTATGCCACGTTTGAAGAACACGACAGAGATTTCAGCACCAGGCTCCTATGAAAGATGCAACCTTCCGAACCGAGCCGTTCCTGAATACATCATCTAACTTATCTCACAGTGCAGCTGTCCTGTGAGATTCCAAATGTCACTAAGTTTGGGGAGATTTCTGAAGGGAAATGTGCTCTGTATTCCTTCAGCTGCCTTTATTAATTGAACCGGAAAGGGAGCAAGTGGATACAAATGGTTCCATTTGGCACATGGGATACACCGATTCAGGTATTTCATCCTGCAGGTATTATTAGCTGGAGTGGAAGTTTCCCAAGCTGGGTACCAGTTTTATTTAGCGCCCTCTCATGTCTGGGGGAAGCTGGCGGCCTTGTCTGCCAATCTGGTGGCCCTGGTGACTGCAGAATGCTCTGACCTTGCCTGCCGGTGTTCGTCCTTGCCCTACATTTTCCCACAGCACTAAACACTCCTTTAGTTTGGCTCCCCCCAAAACAGGCTGACAACAAGAGCTATTTGGCAGCTTCTATTCCCCCCGCCCCCCGCCCCAGGCCTGTGCATATCAGACCCCAGTCCTTTGCTGCGTTCACTGTGTCACATGAAAACACGATGCTCTGTTGCATCCTGCCAGATGCTGCTGCCCCTTATACTCTGCAGTAACTGAGCCCTGGCAGATCCTGGAGGCGTTCTCACCCCTCACTCAGGGTGCTGATCACTGAAAAAAAACCACGCTCAGCTTTTTTGGGAGCTGCATTTAATTATTGCACTCAATTAGCCACTTCCCCCACCCCCACACTTTATTTATAATGGGTATTTTTTCCCCATGAGTCACGAAAAGGTTGTAGCCAAAAGCTTCAGAAATGACAGATGATTCACAGATAACCCCCTCTCCTGTTCTGTACTCCCAAGAACTTTGGGAACCAGAAAGCAAAGCAATTTTTGGACTAAAGCAACTGCTCATGCTGGGGCCATATAGCGATAAATTACCCTTCGTCTTCCCTCCAGTGGCTCTGGCACCCGTGTATTATGATTAATATAGGCATTGCAGGTAATACTAAGCACATTGGAACGTTTCCATGAGCCAAAGGCTACCAGGGGCCATCTCATGGGCTGGAACGAAGGCCTGTGGGGAAAATGCAGGCATTGCAATTTCATGGAATGCATGAAGAGCTGGCTCTAAAGGAAGACACATCTCCTTCCTTTGGGAGGAGACCCCAGAAAGGCAATGCTTTATTTTCCAAAAGACTTTCCCTCCTGCTTAAGTTCTTGAGCTGTTAGAGAAAATAGGAACATTTGGGCTCTATCAGTGTAATAGCTAATAATAGCCTCACGGTTTACTTATCTTCACACAAACTCTTTAACATACCCAGTCATTTTCTAACAGATGGAATCAGGTATGGAGGAAACCTAAGCAGCTGGCCCAAGGTCATGCAGGGTCAGGCAGAGCCAGGGCTGAGCCCAAGTTTGCAGATCCCAAGCCAGATCCCCAGTGACTGCATGACGTCCTCACCCAGCCAGCAATGGGACATTACACACTGAGAGCCACGCTGTGTCCTGGACTATTCTCAGCCTTATCTGCTGACAGGGAACATCTCAAATTGCTGCTGAGGGCTGAGGCTGATCTGCCCCGATGGATGCTGCAGCCCGATCCAGGGCTGGGAGATCAGTAAGAACAAGAGGGGCTCAGCATCTCTCTGATCTGGCCTTGTGCAGCAGCATCTATGCCGGGAAGAGCTGAAGGAGCCGGTCATCTTTCAGCATGCAAATATTTATGTATATACAACCTGCCTCCTGTATGCAGCTGGAAAGGTTCAGCCCAGCACCATGGGCTCTCCTCCACCTATTACTGAGCCCACCCCCGCTCAGACTTGCGATGGAAACACTTTGTGAAGGGGATGGTCTCCCCTGAGCTCCCCAGCACCTCCTCTGGGAGCCCCAAGACCCAGGGTATGACATTTTCAAATCCATTGGGTTATTTTAAAGAGGGACTTTTCCTTTTTAAAACAAAACAAAAAAAAACCCCAACTCCAAACATTTCAGTGAAACAGATGCTGGAGTTGTTCCTTAATCTAGAAGGTAACTGCTAATTAGTTTTGTATACAGCATAAGCCCTTGCTCCACATGGCATATTTTGTGTCAGCGAAGGATCCCTATCAGGGACTTTATCTGTTTGCTGTCCTCCCAAGGCAGAGACGGAGTTTCCATCACCAGCTCTGCCTTTCCTCCCTTACCACATCTCTCTTAAAAATCAAATCATGTATCCCACGTGCCAGAAATGGGGTGTTTGGAGGAGGGGACCAACCCCTTCCCTCCCCCCCCCCCATCCTTGTTCACACCTGATTGCCACGAAGGCTGCGTGCCTCCTGGGGGAGGGGATTTGGGAATGGGGGGTGGGGGTCCACGCGTGCGTCGCGGCTGCACCGTAGGGTTTTTTTCCTTTCAGCAGGGCCCCTCTGCCGCATGGGGACTGCACATGTGTGGGGGTGCGTGGCCCATTTGAAGTCGTCTTCATAAATATTCAATGCCCCTCGACGCAACGGGCAACACAGCAAAGCAGCCCCTCATGGTCTTGCATGCCAATAATTTGCAGATTAGAACTCCGCCAATGTGCATCTCCACAATGGGCCCTGCCTTATCTGGAATGGGCCTGTGGAACTATTGTGGTGATAATCTGGGGATTAAGAGACTTTAATAAAAAGCTTTGACATGACAGGTCATAGCCGCTCTGGAAAAAGGGAAAAAAAATAATCAAATCTGTTACTCCCGAATGGCTTAATCCTGTGTGAGCTGGGATCCTCACTCTCCAAGGGTGCCAGGGGGATTCAGAGCGCTCAGCACCTTGCTCCAGGATTTCTTGGTCCCCTAGGATAGGCTAATTGCCTTCCGAGTTTGCTGTTCTCTGTGTGCCCTGTATAGCCAACCTGGGGGGACTCTGATGCCTTTCTGGAGCTCTTTTTGAAACCCACCTTAACCCTTGGCCGTGGATGCTCCATGCTGCATCTACCCTGAGCTGGCTGTGATGCTGGCCACGGCACCGCCCAGCCATGGTCCTGTCTCTGTTCCTTGTGCCTTTTGGGGAGTTCTCCTGGTTCAGCTGCCCTCCCAGACCCCACACCAAGCGTACACCCCTGAACATTAATTACACTTGGGTTCCTTGCCCAAATACATCGCTGCAGCAGTCCTCATCCAGCACTTGTCTCTAAACAAATTGTTAATATTTTAAGTGTCTTTCATGAGCCTGAGTCTAATTAATTAAAGGTTTATGAAAAACAATTAGGTTTTGATAGGGATCACCTTCTCTTGAGTCCCATGTCTGCACGGAAAAAAGAGAGGGGTTAGAAAGGCTCAGGTTGAAATTTAGAACTGCAGTGAATAAGAGAATACACAAATCCCACATGGATTGGGGAAATTAGGACATTTGGTGCCAGATTGTCTGACTAATTAGATTTCTATCAAGTCCTGGGGGACTGGCTGATGCAGCATTTTAATTTAAAGCTGCAGCAGCAGCAGCAGCTTTCCCCCTTCCTCACATGTCCTTTATCGAATTGCCTGTGTTTCCAACAAGCAACTGCTTTCCCTTCTAATGCTGCACCTCTGCAAGGATCAAACCTTATTCTGCATGCTGCAGCTCCTCACTGTTGCATTCCCTTTGAAGGGGAAAACAACTCCCAGTGTCTGCAAAGGGACTTTCCCATGACATGAAGCATGGCATTCCTCGACAGACACGTGGGGACACGCCAGTGTGGGAAAAAGCTGAGGTACCTCAGTGCTACCCAGTGCACCAGCTTTGTAATTGAGAACCTCTCTGAAAAACTGGCATGTTGCACAGGAAAGCAGACCAAAGAAAACAGCCCACCTCACTGTAGAGCCCTGCTGCTCTCCGAACTTGCTGTGTCAATAGCTTACTGGGCACTGGGAGCCTTGCTTTTCAGCTCAAATGCTGCCAGTTTCTTGGAGTTAAGTTCATTTCCATCCTGAACCTCCTGAAATTAAGATCAATGCTTAAACGGCTGTTCCCTGCAGGGAGAATAGAATGGCACCTCTTTCAATTATATTAATTTAAATTATGGTGATGCAATTCTGCATCCCGATACAGGCTGGAGAACAGAGCAGCTTGCTGGCAAAGCTGTGGAGCAGGAACAAGTCTGAGATCCCTGTCCCTGAACTATATCACTAGTTCAGGCACCTCATTTAGAGCAGGACTCTTAAATTTTAAGTTCCTGAAGTTCCTGAAGGGGCTGAACTCTGGCTTAATGTGTATGGAGCTATGCTCAAATGGGTTCAGAACTGCAGGACCGTCAGATTCCTGCATAGTGGGCACCAAAATTTACTGTTAAGTGCCCCAAAATTAGTTAGTGTTATTGAAATAGAGTAAGTGGAGTTTTTTTAAGCCACTTCTTACTTGACAGAACGAGATTGCAAATATACCTGTGCCCTATTTAATGAAAAATTATTATGCTGTTATTGCTATTTTATATGATGGATACATAATTAACAGGGTCTGTAGAATCATTTCTTCTCCCATTTTGCTCTACTTCTTGCAGATTATTTTATCAAAAAAAAAAAAAAGATAATGGAATTATATCTTATGCTTCAATGAAACTGAAAACTATTATTCCTCTCTATAACCAAACCCAGCAAAGTCAACCATTCCGGTGAATATTAAACACAAAAAGTACATTTCAGATGTATTATGAATCTGCTGCTAAGTCTTTAACTCATTGCTTTGTGGAGAGAAGTTCAGCAGTGGAGGGAGCTGAAATGCAATGATAGCCTCTAAAGACGTTGCATTTCCCAGCTCTCATTGATTGAAAGCAGGCCTGTAACGTTATTGAAATGGTTTCACTTAACCTCATTTTCCTGTTATTATTTTGTTATGCTTTTTGGGGAAGGTCATATAATACTTCTTTACTCCTGCCAGCGATCCCTTGATGCCAAAAACTGTTTAACCCCACTGTGTTTCAGCCAGATGCAGGATGCAGAAGGCAACAGGAGTCTGGCCAGGACCAACAGCCCTGTTTGTGGCCTGATCATTTCAATTTACAGTATATGTGTTAAAGAGGGAAAAGGCCAGCTATTACTGTAAAAGCATTAAGAGCCCGAGTGATGGATGAGATCCCACTAAACCGGGTAATAAAGAAACACAGAACAAAAAGGACATTTCTAGTCCCTGAGTTGCTGGGCTTTGAAAGGTACCATAAGCATCACGGTAAGAGCGAATGAGTTTGAGCTCCTGTGAAAGTACAGCTCTTGATCAGGGCCCTAAGAGGGATCTAGGGGCTCTTGAAAAGGTAAAGATACTCATTTCTCTCACCCAGATTTGTAGGCCCATAAAGTGCTCCTACAATTTCGTGCTGGTGCTTTTTCACCCTTGAAATTTCGGAACAGATAGAAAATGCAGAGTGATGATTATAAAACACACTTTGAGGAAGCTGCTTCTGGGGAGAGATGGCTTTTTCCCTCACTTGCTGCCCTCCTGGTTCTCTCTCCACCCAACAGAGAAATATAACACATTTCCAACATATTTGTATTAAGTAGAAATTAATCTTCTTTCTTCTGCTTTTCCTTCCACTGAAAGAAAAACAACAGAACAAGCCACTATTTGCACAGACTCACAGAACCCCAGACTGGTTTGAATGGGAAGGGACCTTAGAGCACCCCAGTGCCCCCCTTGCCATGTGCAGAGACACCCCCACTGGCCCAGGATGCCCAAAGACCCATCCAACCTGGCCTTGAACCCTGCCAGAGGGATCCAAGGGCAGCCCCAGCTTCTCTGGGCACCCTGTGCCAGGGCCTCCCCACCCTCACAGGGAAGGATTTCTTCCCAACATGCAACCTAAATCTCCCTTCCTTCAGCTGAAGGCCATTGCCCCTTGTCCTATCACTCTGTGCCCTTGTCACCAGCCCCTCTCCAGGTTTCCTGGAGCCCCTTTAGGTACTGGAAGGTGATAAAAGGTGACAGCTAGGTCCACATCTTCACTGCTCTATAACTTGCTCTCTCATCCCACAGAGAGAACACACATGATTTACTTTAACATAGGAACCTAAATCACTTAGAAGCAGCCAGACCTTGTTTCTAGCAGTTACATATGTTCTGCTCTGTAGTAAAGAATAGATGGTACAGGGGGGATATTTTCAAAAGAAAGTTGAAAAAAAAGCTGAAAAATTACATGTTTGTGCTTCAGACACAAAAATGTAATGAACTACCACGTGTCTCTGCTCAGCCTGATGCTGATGGAAACCTCATCACGATTTAAGTCCATGGGCCCTTGACCAGCTACCTCCAGTCAACACGTCTCACTTGCCTGGGAAGTGAAGGGAAATCTATTTTGTTTGTAATAAAGCTGATTATCATAGATAAATGTATCTAATTAGTCTCATTTGCTGACACACAAGCCTTTAATTGCAAGTTGAATAATTAGACATATCTGCATATGCAAATGAATAGGGTTATACTATGTCACTCTTAACATGATTTCTCTGGAGACAAATAGCTCTCTATATTTCAGGAGAGAATATGATATATTAATTTACGTAGACAAATAACTTTATTTAGAACGAGCCGCTCTCATGTTTGTTTATATAAAGCAATAAGAGAAGAAATAGAAGAGATTTTATGTGGAAGGAAACAGCTGGAAGATACTAATTTATGAGGGGGAAATCCTTGCAAACTGTAATGCTTCTCTGAGGTGAGTGATGGGATCGGGAGTGTTCCCCCAGCAGAAACATCCCATCGGGGCTGGACATCCCCACACAGTGGGGTCAGGAGTCCTGGGAACACATCCACAGCCTTGCAGGAACCACCGTTCCCATGCCTTTTGCTCCTGAACACCCGACCACGCCAACCACCTTCCTTCTCTCTGGCATTTCTGCATCCCCCCCCCTCCCCTTCTCCCCGCTGGAGGATACATGACGTGATGCTGAAACTGTTTGGCCTGTTGTTTTCCAACCAGATGGCCGCTGCAGCACGAGCAATGGTCTGCAATTTTGGGCGGGTGCATGCCGGGATACGTAGCCCTCCTCCGTCTGGATGTGAGGTGAATCCTAATCAGGCAGCCCAGAAGGAGGAGGGGGGGATGGCTGGTGGCAGGCACCCCGCTTTGGGCGAGGGGGACGGGGCAGCCCCGGCAGCAGCATATGAGCCACTTTTCCATTGGGTTCCCGGCGCTCTGAGCGGGAGCAGGACACCGCGGATGTGGCAGGAGTGGAAATCCCAGGCCGGTTACTGGGGGGGGGCTTGGCAAAGCCTCACGGGGGGATGCGCAGCAGAGCATAAGGCACTTGGAGCGGTGATACCCCCATCTCTGCCGGTAATAACCCCGGACGGACCGGGTCGAAGGTAATAAATACCTAACACAGGATGAAAATCTGCTCCCAACGCCGTCTTCTGCCCAAATAA